>JAWRVF010000956.1:0-131594 GCA_036785485.1 Physcomitrellopsis africana | reverse complement strand
CCCCTCCAAACCTGCACATCCTCCGGCATGTGCCAACTTAACCATCTCCATTTCTTTCATTGTTTTCATTTCTTCTCCATCTTCTACATTATTTGAAACTCTTAGTATTGATTTACTTTATTTCAATGGACCATTTTCCCCTATCAAAAAATCTCCTAGATATGATTTTTCTCTGAAAGCCATGAATAATCAAAGCTAAAATCATATCTTGAAGTTCTCCAAGTTCCACTTTTTTCGAAAATAAATGATAATAATCCTCCTTCCTTTCTTTATCACATTCAAAGTTATAGTTGTCAGCATAAATAAGTATCTTTGTGTCTTTGTGAACCATCTTTTCATTTGTGATTTCTTCAACTATGTATTCTTGAATTTGGATGGTCTGGGCTTTTTTTATTAAGCCTTGCGCTCCTCCATATTCAAATTCACCTTGATTTTGGATATATGTTGTATCCATAATAACCCTTGTATTACTCATATTCATTCCAACAAACATTTGTAAAACCTCATTTTCCATTTTTTCATTAAAAAATTCTTCTATTTGTTCAATTTTCTCTTCTTGAGCCTCATTAAAGCCAATTTTTTGCTCTTTTTGGTAACCATCATTAAAAGTGGTATAAGTATATGCCTTTGCTTCTTTTTCTTCCATGTTGTCGGTGGTATCCTCCTTCTTCCTTTGAAGTTGAAGAGAAAACATGTTTAAAACTTCTTCTTCCAAATCAGCAAGTATATCATTATTCACATCTTCTTCTTCAACCTCATGACTCACCTTATCATCCTCCACAACCATAACTCCTTCTAAGCTTGATTTACATTCAATAAAAAATACTTGACCAATCTTTTCTTCCTCCTCTTTAGTCAAACAAGTGTCAATGGCACTTGTCATCACTGTCTCCACTTTCTCAATGTCCTTCTTCTTCTTTTCCGTACCCCTTTCTATGTTTTCTTCTATTCTTTGCTTTGAAATTGATGCCTCTTTTGATTGTAAATATGAAAGAATATTTTGTGGTTGTTGATTTATTATTGATCCTTCTTTTGTCCTTTCCCATGTACCATCACTCTTTTTTATTTGCTTCTTACTTATTGATTCTTCATCTTCATCTTCTATATTCTTTCCTCTTTTTACTTCCACATAGACATCTTGAAAGTCTTCATTCCTCCTTTCCTTGTTTAAGGAAGCTTTGATGCTAACTGCATCAACTAGATCATCCCATCTTGTCTTCTCTCTAATGGCCTGAGCTCCTCTAATCATAGTCTCATGATTTTCAAGACATGGAGCTTCAACATTATTTTGCCAAGCTACAATTTGATAAGAATCTGCATTACCTGAATCTCTTGGCTTAGGCTTCATCATTCGATCTTCTATTAATTTTTTCATTCCTCCTTTAGTAAAGTTAGTGTCCAAAGGAAAATTTGTAGATGCATCTCTAATCCTTCCTTCTTTGAAGGTAATGATGCCTTTCTTCATGGCATCAGCAAATGATTTACAATCACTACGTTTGTGATTGGAATCATCACACCAAATGCACCTCATAACATATCCCCTTTGTCCTCCAGAAGTTTGAGAAATACTTGGCTTCATATTCCTTTTCAAAGCACTCATCTCCACTTTCAATTCCTTCAATCCCTTCACCAATTCTTCTAGAGTACCTTCATCTAGAGCCTTATCCTTTGAAGAGCTTGATGGTAACATTAAAGAAGTCCTTGTAGCTGGTGGTGCTGAAGCTTCCATTTTTACTCCATACCCCTTAGCCTTTACCCGATGTTGCTTTGCAATAAGACTTATTGAATCCTCCAATTGTCTCCAATTGGTACTAAAACCTCCTTCAGCTGCTCCATCTTGAAGAAGAAGTAATAGTCTATCCTCCAAAGCTTCATTTGCAGCTTGTAGAAATAACTCTGATTTTCTCACTTCAAGAATCCTCTTCTCTGTTAATGAGAGTTGTCCAAATTTCTTTTCAAATTCTCTTAACAATTCACTTGGTCCCATGTTGTTACCTGGTTGTTGTTCCACCCAATCAAGGAAATTCCTTTTGGACATCCTTTCTTCATCTTCATCAAAAAATTCATCTCGAAGCCTCTCTTCAAATTTGGCCCAAGTAATCTCAAAATTATTTTGATGAAGATGTTTCACCTTGTCTCTGATCTCTGGTACAACTGCCAAGTCAAATGTCTCTATCATCTTCTCCTCTGAAATTTGATAGATTTCCATCTCACAAGTATAATTCCTTAAAAACTTTGAAATGTTCTTCCCATTGAATCTTTCATTCTTGGAAATAACAGCTTTCAAAGCTTTTGTAGCTCCTTGTCCAGCTGCATTGGCAACTTGTTGTCCCATAAACATTTGCATGGCCCTAAAGAACTCCTCTGCAAAGTTTTGACTACCTCCTTGAGCTTGACTACCACTGGTTCTATTATCCCCCATCTTGCCTTAAAAAATCTTGAAGCCTTAGAGCTCTCTCAGTGGAAGCACCAAATGTCGTGGTGAGAGTCTTAGCCCTAAGAAACACTGGGTCTTTTTTGCCTCTAGTTTCTCAAGTGCAAGATGAGATTCATAAAGTTCATAAAATTGAAGAATTTATATAAAAACATACTTTATTAACCCTAACATATTCTGCCTTTAGAAACCTGCCTTCAATTTTGCTCATAAATCCTAGGATATCACATCAATTGAAGCAAAATTTGGACACAAGGTACTTAAGAGAGTAAAGAAGCAAACCCCATAAACCTTTTGATTATAGCTCATGTGGTTAGAGAGAACCATGTTGTCAAAGTAATTCCTCCATGCTGCCTTTGATTCTGGACCCCCTTTGCTTCACACCTTCATTGCTCTTCATTAAAGAAGACCTAAGTGCTGAAATTTGGTAGGCTTATAGCTTATCTCATGTTGTAAACACCCTCCAAATATTGCTCCAAGAGCCTTCTCCAAACTTGAGTTATAGGTTCCATCCTTCTTCTTTAATTTTGCCTTCTAACAACTCTGGATCCGACCACAATTTTCCTCATAACTCCTCGAATATAACTCCAATAGCAATCAGTTTCTTACACAACTTAATAGACTCATATATCTACAAACCCCAATAAATTTTACTCAAAATACTACTCTGATCACAAAGATATGCTCCCTCAAACTTCACTGATTTGGAGATAGACCCCTGTCACTTTGAAAGAGCATAACATTTTATTTATAAGACTAATGAGTATCAAACTTACACTCATCTCTTCCTTAACTTACATAGATCATGTCTATCAAATTTCACACTCAAATTCGTCTCCTAAATCTCTTTATACCCAAAAAAACCCACACACATGCACTGCCCATACAAACCCTCAACCTTGCCTTCACTCTATTTCTCTTTTCATTCAAACCGGTTACAATTTTACTCATAACTCTTTGCTTAGAGGTCATATTGACTTGAGATTTTGACACAAAGTAGTTAACTCTATAAGAAACAAAAACCCAACAAATTTCGCCACTAAAGTCTAAGTGGTTTCTAAGAACCAAGGCCCGAAATTTAGTAACCCTCTCTGCCCTAGTCTTAAACACCTGCAACTTTCACGACTCATATCTCCCTTGATACTTAATGAAAAGACATGAGAATTGTCTCTATAAGTTCCTTATCTTTTCTACTACAAACCTACAAAAACTCGCACCTAAAATCCTCTCTAAGCTTCTTCTACATACAAAAACGTCTACTGCCTATCAAAAAGAAACCCTATCTCTCCCAAAAAAACTCTCCTCCTTCTTCTTCACGACCCTTCCTTGTCATCTCCCTCCTGGTCTTCTTTATCCTCTTGGTCAAAAAGACCTCTTAGCCCATGTCTTTTCCACTTCCTCAACCTTTTCCTTTTTACTAACTTGAAGAAATTTCACTTTTCAAGGTAAATTTCCATTGTATCTTCTTACTACTAATTTCCTATCAACCTTTCTTCTAATCTTAATCTTTTTATTTTAATGCATTCTTTTATGTTTTTCACACTATGTTTTGATTTACAACACGACACCGGCAGCAGGACATTTTGGATACAATAAGACTTTAGAGTTGATATCTAGAGATTTTTGGTGGCCTCAAATGTGGAAGAGAGTCAAAGATTTTGTAAAAACCTGTGATGTTTGTTCAAGATCAAAAACTCCTCGCCTACGAACTTCTTCAGCCATTATCCATTCCAGAACAACCATGGTCTTCTGTGTCTATGGATTTTATCATGGATCTTCCAAACTCAGGTTCTTATGACTATATATTCGTGATAGTACATCGCTTGACTAAGATGGCACATTTTATACCATGTAAAAAATCTATCACAGGCAAAGAAACAGCTAAGCTTTTCCTTGACAATATCTACCGCTATCATGGATTACCTAAGGATATTATATCGGATAGGGGAACTCAGTTTGTATCAAGATTTTGGAGAACGCTTTTCAAGATTCTAAAGGTGGATATAAAGCTATCTTCAGCTTTCCATCCTCAAACTGATGGACAAACGGAGCGCGTAAATCAAGTCTTGGAACAGTATTTGAGATGTACCATCAACTATCAACAAGATGATTGGACAACTCTTTTACCATTGGCAGAGTTTGCTTATAATAATACGGTACATTCTTCTACACAACAAATACCTTTCTTTGCCAATTATGGTTACCATCCACGACTTGATACTTTTGACTATTTGAAAGTTGACAATCCTGCGGCGGAAGACTTGGTAAATCATTTGTCAGAACTACATACAACAATGAAGGCACAATTAAAGGAAGCTCAAGAACAACAAAAGATAAATGTTGATGCGTATCAAAAGGAACAACCACAACTCAACGTAGGCGACAAGGTATGGCTACTTCGTCACAATATCAAGACTACGCGACCTTGTGACAAGTTGGACTATCATAAGCTTGGACCTTTTCGTATTTTTGAACAAATTAATCCAATTGCATATCGATTACACCTACCAGAGTCTATGAAGATCCACCATGTATTCCACGTGTCTCTTCTTGAACCATATAAGACAATGAACATACCAAGAAGAAGACAAGTGCCACCTCCTCCTATAGAAGTGAACAATAATGACAAATTTGAAGTGGAAGAAGTCTTAGATTCAAGGCGGCGCCAAAATAGGTTGGAATATCTTGTTCACTGGCACGGATACGATATTAGTGAGCGCACATGGGAACCAGCAAAAAATCTGGCGAATGCAGCGAGGAAGGTGGAGACCTTTCATCAACAACATCCATCGAAACCAAGATGAAGACTTTTCCTATAAAAGAAACAAGATGTAGGCAAGATAACATTCAACTTTCTATCCTTGTTTGTAGCTTCTTTGTATTTTGTGACGCTAAGGAGATGGAGAATCAACAGCCAGCGGATTTGACTCAAGAGCCTTCATTTGCTGACCTACCGGACGAGACATTGCGATTGTCACAACGAATAGATGGCGAGATATAACGTGTTTGGTATTACAACCTTGGAAGAGATTCTCAATGTTTGGTGATTTTATTGGAGATAGGAATAACTCCTGACGGTATTCCAGATGTGACATTTGAAGGAAGTTATGAAGGTCACAACAATGATCAAATAATAGGGTGGTCTTTTCGCCCTAGAATGGGACACTATCGATGGCTGAGAGGACCCATCAATTACCTTCGAAGAGAACAAAGATCAGAATATGTGGCAAATACTATTCGCCGCATCTTAGACTTTCTACACATGTAATCACCGCTCCTCGTGGAACTCGTCCTTTAAAGGGGGGGGTAATGTCACGGACATATACATAGTTACCTATATGATCAGATAGAACTAGATAAAAGAAAGTAAAAGCAGGTTAATTCCATAATATCTTTAGAAAAACTTCCTAGAAACTTCATAGACGCTGCTTTGACTTTATAAGTGTCCATATTAGACTTTTGGATTAGAAACTTAGTCAATAAGTTAGCCACATATCGCACATGTTGGTAGCTTGAAGACCAAGCTAAATACGTGGCGAACATATAGGAAACTTGCCCTGCAAGTTCGACACGTGTCTTGCAACTTGGACACGTGTCTTGTAAATTGGACACTTGTTGGAGGTCCTATAGAACGTCGCCACTTAACTCTTAGGTAGATAGTATAAATAGAGACAAGAGTGAAGCCTTCTTCACTCTTGTGAACTTCTTTCTTGTTTCCAGTCTAGTTCAAGGGTCTCTAGTTTTCTTGTCTTTTTGGCATTAGCCATTCCAGTTTCTTTTTAATATATATACTTCTTTATATTTATTTCTTTGAGAGAGGTCTCACTTGTTTATTTGACTTCATCCAGTTATTGTTCTTGACACTAATCCAACATACTCTTCTCAAGGAAGAAATTCTTTAGTTGTAAGATGGAAGAAGGTGAAGACCTTATGGCTCACGTCAATAAGATAATGGCTCTTGTAAACCAACTTACAATTGTTGACAAGCCTTTAGAAGATGGTCATATTAATATGATCTTGCTCATGAGTCTTTCCGAGTCCTACAACTACCTCATTGTGGCATTGGAGTCCATCAAGATAAAAGAGCTCACCATAGATTATGTGACGACAAGACTTGTACATGAAGTGATCAAAAGAAAAGAAAATGAGCATTAAAAAGAAGATTTGGCTATCTTTTTAAGACAAGGCAAAGGTAGCTATTCCAACCAATGTAACAAGCAATGTGAGAACTTGCTTTATTTGTGGAAAAATAGGTCTTTTTGCATGAAATTGCTACAAGGCCAAGAAAGGAGATAGAAAGAATGCTAAGAATGCACGTGATGAAGTTGGAGGAGATGACTATGCATTCATGGCAAGTGAAGGCACTTGTATGCCTGCCATGTCCAAATGGATTGTTGATTCGGGTGCTACCAAGCACATGATTCCATGCAAGTGTTCATTTGACACTTATGAGGCAATTCTAGCAACAAAGGTTTGGTTAGGATACAATAGCATGGTGCAAGCTATTGGAATTGGCTCTATTATGGTAGAGATTGTTGTGAAGAATCAAACCAAGAGGATCAAATTGAAAGAGATCCTACATATACCAAAGATGAAGAAGAACCTTCTTTCAGTGAACAAACTTATTTCAAATAGTTGTAAGGTGCAATTTGATGTAAATAGATGCTTTGTGAAGATAGTGGAGGGATATGATGTTTTAAAGGACTTTAGAGATGGCAACCTCTACTTCATCAATTGTAAGAAGATCAACGGAGTTGAAATGGCGGCATTTGCTGATTTTCCACAAGATTAAGACAAGTTTGGTATTTGGCATTGATGCCTTGGTCATTTGAATGCCAAAAGCATAAAAGAGCTCCAATCCATGGTAAGTGGCTTGAATCTTGGTCAATCATACAACAATGCTACAATTCTTATTTGTGAAGGTTGTATTTAAGGCAAACAACAAAAGGCTTCATTTCCAAGTGGACTTACAACACGTGCAAGCAAGTTGCTGAAGATTGTTCATTCGGATGTTTGTGGACCTATGAAGATGCCATCAATAGAAAGAGCAAGGTACTTTGTCACCTTTATTGATGATTATTCAAGAAAGATGTGGATTTTCATTCTTAAAGCCAAGAGTGAGTGTTTGTCAAGATTTAAGGAGTTTAAGGAGTTTAAGGCACTTATGAAAAAGCAATGTGAGTGCAAGATCAAGGTGTTGCGTACGGACAATGGAGCTGAATACATATCTAAGCATTTTAATGAATACTTGAAGATTCAAGGTATTGTAAGATGAACCTCCACTCCTTACACTCTACAACAAAATTGAGTTGCAGAAAGAGCAAATCGAACCATTGTAAAGATGGCAAGGAATATGCTTCATGCTCAACACCTTGGACATGAATATTGGGCGGAAGCCGTAATAAATGTAATGTATACAAGGAATAGATGTCCTAGAAGTGCACTCACATCAATGACTCCACAAGAAGCTTGGAGTGGGAGAAAACCTTATGTTTCACATATGAGAACTTTTGGATGTATTGCTTATGCAAAGATACCAAATTATATGAGATCCAAATTTGATGCAAAAGGTACAAAATGTGTGTTTCTTGGATATTGTGAAGGTACCAAGGCATATAGGCTAATATGTTTGGATTCCATGAAGATCATCAAAAGTCGTGATGCTGAATTTTTAGAGCATAAGAGTGCTTGTGAGCACTTTGAGATGTGTCTAAGTGGGAGTAATGGTGGATTTGTGGATACATCTTCAATTTCAACAATAAAACAAGAGGATGAAGGCAATGAAGATGGTGATGAAGGTGAAGAGCCAAAGAAGATAGAAAAAAAAGTCTGTAGTATACTTAAGACCAGCAATAAAAGAAATAAAGATGTTGAAGATGATGATGATGAGGAGTATCAACCTTTGAGTGAGAAGAGACAAGGTTTAAGAGAAAAGAGAGTTGAAAGAGTGAATGGTGGTGAATCTTCTTCAAATGAAAGGAGATATCCTATGAGAGAAAGAAGACCACTTGGTGAATGGTGGAAGAACCACATCTTTCCTCAAGTAAATGAAGAACATGCCAATGTTGCATTCCTTGCTGATCCATTGAATTTATGTGATGCAATGAAATCTACAAATGCTATGAAGTGGGAGAAGGCCAGAGAAGAAAAATACAAATCTCTCATGGACAATGGAAGATGGGAATTGATTCAACTTCCACCAAATCGGTCTTCAATTGGTTGTAAGTGGATGTTTAGAACCAAGAGAGATGCAATGGACAATATTATAAGATATAAAGCAAGATTAGTTGCTAAAAGATACTCATAAGTTGCTGGTGTTGATTTCAATGAGACATATGCTCTTATGGCCAAATTCACCACTACTAGAATCATTGTGGTAATTGCGACAGGAATGGACTTGCAAATGGATCAAATGCATGTGAAGATGGCTTTCTTGAATGGAGAGTTGGAAGAAGACATCTACATGGATCAACTTCAAGGATTTGTTGAAGAAGACAAGCAACATCTTGTTTGTAAGTTGAACAAATTTTTGTATGACCTCAAGCAATCATCAAGGGCATGGTATGAACAGATTGATACATTCTTTTTAAATGAAGGATTTGTAAGAAATAAGGCTGATCATTCCATATATGTGATACAATCAAAAGACTTCTTGTTGATTATAATCCTTTATATTGATGATTTGATCATCTTAACCAATACCTTGAAAACGATGGATTAATTAAAAAAAAAAATTAGAAAAGGAGTATGAGATGAGTGATTTGGAAGAGTTTCACTATTATTTAGGAGTGGAATTTGTAAGAGATCATGCTAAGAAGACCATCACAATGAGCCAAAGGAAGTATATTGAAGAAGTGTTGAAATGATTCAATATGGAGGATTGCAAGTCCATTGGAACACCTTTGGAGGCAAATTTGAAGTTAATGAAGCTTACGGATGAGGAGTTTGCTAAAATTGAAGGTGAAATGTAAGGTGTTCCATACAAAGTAGTAGTAGGCTCCCTCATGTATGCAATGGTTGCCACAAGGATGGATCTTACATATGCAGTGAGTGTTATAAGTTAACATATATCAAAAACTAGACCAATCTATTGGACAACCATCAAGAAGATCATGAGGTACTAGAAAGGCACATTAGACTTCAAATTGTGCCTTGGAGGTGATAACACTACTTTACATGGTTATTGTGATGCAGATTGGACAAGAGATGTAAATGATAGAAGGTCAATAACAAGGTATGTGTTCTTTATTGGAGTGGGAGCAATTTCATGGAATTATAGGAGACAACCAACAATTGCAAGTTCCACAATGGAGGCGGAATACATGGCAGCAAGCCATGGAGCAATGAAAGCAATTTGGTGAAGACAAGTTTTGGAAGACATTGGACTTGTGCAATTGGAAGGAAGTCCAATGAAGTGTGATAATCAAGGATGCCTTGCTTTTATAAAGAATCCAAAGCATCATTCAAGAACCAAGCACATTGACATTCAACATCACTTCATAAGAGAGAAGATTGAAATGGAAGTGATTGACATGAAGTATTGTACTACAGAAGACATGCTTGCTGATTTGTTGACAAAGGCATTAGTGAATGATAGGCATCATATGTTGATAAAGGAATTAGGTTTAAAAGCCTTTGACAATTAGCAAAGTGGGAGTGTTGGGATAAATAAGTAATAGTAAAAGTAGAATAAATTACCAAATAAAAGCTATTATCTTAGATAAGTTACTAATAGTCAAAGGTTGGCTCTTAACATATAGAAAGGGCATCCTATGGATATATGATGCAATCAAAAGAGAAGAGTCAAAGCCAAGAGGATAAAGTATGTACTAAAAAATATCCTAAAGACTAGGTAAGAATAATTAGTATATGGCATAGCATACCCTTGTGGAATGTGAGATATCCTCATGGTACAAGAGATGCCAAAAAGATCATAGGATCATTGGATATGCTCATGGCATAAGAAATGTCAAAGGATCCTAGGAGCATGTATGTAAAAATCAAAGGTTGAAGAAGTCCTTTAGGACAACAACCACCTCTTATAAGTAATGGGTGTCGAAAGAGAGAGTCATTTCATTCCACACTTCTCTTGTATGCAACCTTTGTAATTTCTACTTACTTGTGTTTTTCCTCTTATGTTTCTTCAGTATAGGAAATATTATATTAGATCAGCAAAAATCAGTCATATTAAAATAGTCTAATTTATAATTGAAAATATTAATAATATCTACCTATATAGATATAACTCTTAAATCAAAAATCTAAAAAATAATGAAAATAGATTTAATTGTAGATAGTATTTAACGACTAAAAAATATAGAAGTAGAAAAAATTAATAATTTTAAATTCTAAGACGGATTGTTGTATTTCAAGGATCTCTTGTATGTTCTTCTAAGCCTTGCAAGACTTCAAGTTTTTCAAGTACGACATGATTTTCCAGTAGCTAGATATTTTGATTTCAATAAGATTTTAGAATTAATATGAAGAGATTATTAATGGCCTCAAATGTGGAAATTGGTGAAGAAATTTATTCAATCATATAAAATTTGTACCCAAGCAAAGATCCCAAGACACCAACCATATGGACTTTTCCAACTACTTTCAGTTCTTAAGGGCCCATGGCAATTATTATCTATGGACTTTATTATAAACCTCTCAATCTCTAATGGCAAGGACTCAATTTTTGCAGTAGTAGACTATCTTATGAAGATGGCATATTTCATCCTATGCAATAAGATTATTTTTAATGAAGAAATAGCCAAGTTTTTTATTGATAATATTTATCAAATACATGGCCTTTTAAATGACATTGTTTTAAATCAAGAACCATAATTTGTATCAAATTTTTGAAAATGACTATTTTAACTATTAAAGGTCAAAATCAACCTTTCATCAACTTATCATCTTTAGACCAATGGTCAAACAAAACGAGTGAATCACATCTTGAAATAATATCTTTATCGTAGTATAAATTATCAATAAGATGATTGAATAGATTATTTTATTATTGGCTAAGTTTGCATATAATAACACCAAACATTCTTTAATGAAATAAACTCCATTCTTCTCAAATTATGGATACCATCTTATAGCATATCTATTTCAAATTGAAGATGTGAAAAGTTTTGCTATAGAAAATCTAATTATTTATTTAAAGGCCATCTATAAAGAATTAAAATTCTAATTAAAAATGATTCAAGATTGATATAAAGATTATGTAGACATCCATCATAAGAGCCAATCAAAGTTCAAGGTAGGAGGTTGTATCTATCTACTCTAGCAAAATATACAAATAGATTGACCATCACAAAAATTAGATTATCAAAGACTTGGACCATTTATAATTTTATACTAAATAAATCTAATAAGTTTCTATTTTGAACTACCAAGTAGCATGCACATTCATCTACTCTTTTATGTCTTGCTTTTAAAAATCTATTATAAATTAAATATTTTTGGAAGACCTCTTCCACCACCAATCCCAATTGAAGTCAATTAGAAGCTTGAATACAAAGTAGATGAAATATTAGACTCATGTATAAAATATAGAAAATTTAAATACTTTATTTATTACAAGGACTATGGAATTAGCAAAAGAATATAGAAACTTTTAGATTGTCAAAGACAAAAGAATACAAAGCAAGATATTTGAACTAAAAAAAAAGATTTTAAGAAGAAATCAATAAAAGCTTGAATTAACTAGATTAATATACAAATAATATCAAGAAAGATGAGCTAGAACTCCAAGAGATGAATTATTGAGACTAAAGAACTCTTCAACCTTGATTCCCATATATATCCTTGTTTAAGATGCTTTTTGAGCGACTTCCATCAAACTAAGAAGCTTCTTGAGTAGCTTTTACTAATTAAGAAGCTTCTTAAGTTCCTTCCACTAACTACAAAGCTTCTCAAGTTACCTTCACCAATTAAGAAGCTTCTTAATCAACCTTTATTAGCTCAAAAACCTCTAAAATGTTCTAAAAGATTCTCTGAACTTCTAAAGTGTATGTCTCTAGCATCACTTCTTTCTTTAGCAACAAATTCTAAAAAGAGTTCATACCTTTAAAAATCTTTTTACATATATAAAAAATCAAGAATATTCCACCTTTGTCATGAATTCAATATCTTTTTGATCTTGAATTCTTTATGATTTTTTATTTTAATATTAGGTGGCAATTATTGTATTCATTCCAAAATATGTAATTTTTTTATAAAACTCCAAAAAAGAGACATAGAAAATTAGATATATCTGTATAGAAGATGGTAGTTTCAAGCAATATGTCACTGGATTAATTTACTTCTGGATAGAAAATAGTCCTAATCTTTAATAGTCTAACTTATTACATAGCCGCTTAGTTTTGATGTCCTATCAAAGAAGTCATATTTTATCTCCAATATAAAAAGTAAGTGGTTGATTCTTGAATTTATCTACAAATATTGTGTAAATATCTTGAGTTGTTTGCAATTGAAGCTTCAAGATTATTTGGTGTTGCAATAGATGCTTTGTAAATCCTAAAGATGCTAGATTATTGTTCTTTGGCCTATTCCATAAATCAAGCTTCAAATAATATCTATAATTAGAATAAAATAATATTTATTAAATTAAAGCATAAATAATATTATTATATGTAAATTTTACTAATGCTAGATATGAGATCTAATTGTCTTATTGATAGTTGATATTACATTGTAAATATTCTTCCAAAACTTGGTTAAATTGTTTTATTTGGCCATCAATTTGAAGATAGAAAGCTGAAAAAAATTTAATGTTCACCTTTAATATTTTAAAAAAACATCTCCAAAATTTAGATATGAATTGAATCTTTCATTGGATACAATATCATTTGGTAGGCCATGATATCCATATATATATATATATATATATATATATATTGTTAAGAAAGAATCTTGCCATTTTTTTATTAAAAGTAATCTTCTTGTAAAGAATGAAAAGAGCCATCTTTGTGAGTTAATCAACCACTACAAGGATGTTGTTCAATGAATTGAATGGTGATAGATTTGTGATGAAATTCATTGAGATAAAAGACCATGACCATCTTGGAACAAGCAAGGACAATAAGAGTCTATAAAGATGATGTTGAGAATTCTTGGACCTTGAATAGATGTCACAAGAGAGCACAAAGTTCTTCACCACCTTCCTCATTTGAAACCACCAAAAATCCTGAGAAATAAGTTTTAAGGTCTTGTTAAATTCAAAGTGACGGCTAGCTAGGAAATCATGGCGAGATTGAAGAACGCACAATTATGTTGGTCTTTCTGGGATATACAAATATTCTTCAAAGTATATAAGATCTTCTCTAAGTTTAAACTTGTCAATATTTTTATTGAGATAGTGCTTGATATTAAAGATTAAAGCATCATTAGTCGTTGCAGCATACACCTCATCAAGAAAATTAGAATCAATAGGTGTCCATGTAATAGTGGCACAAAGGTAAAATTGCTTTGACTTCAACAAAGTTATATATTGTTGATCAAATACTATTTCTCCTACCCTTGGTATAAATTATGATCTCTTTGATAAAGGATCAGACAATCCTTGTTTCTTCCTAGGTTGATAAGTGATGACAAAATTAAATTAAAATAATGACATATTCCATCGAGCTTAGTGGCAATTAAGAATCCAAGCTGACATAAAATATTCTAAATTCTTATGATCTATATATATAATTACAAGATATGATGTATTCCAAAAATTCCATCTTTGATTGATAAAATATATATTTTTTTAACTTGGCATATAAACCTACATCTCATAGCTTTTGTAATACCAACTTGATATGCCTCTCATGTTCCTCCAAATTTTTTAAGTAGATCAAGATGTCATTAAGATAAATTACTATAAACTTGTCTAGATGTTCATGAAAGATATCATTCATTAAATATTGAAAGATAGTAGGTACATTTGTTAATCTAAAGGACATGGCATTATATTCAAAATGTCCATACCTTGTTTAAAATATGATCTTTTATTTGTCTCCCTCCTTCATCTATACCAAGTTATATACTCTATAAAGATCTATCTTAATATAGATCTTGGTTTGATTGAATTGTTCTAAAAGTTGTGAGATTAATGATAGTGGATAATGATTTATTATTATTATTTTATTCAATTTGTGATAATCAATGTACATATGTAAGGAACCATCTTTTTTCTTTACAAAGTATATAGGTGCACCTATTAGAGAATTTGAATACTTGATGAAGTTCTTTGTAAGATTTTTATCAATATAATCTTTCAATGACAAAAGCTTATTTTATAAAAAGATTATAAATTAGACCAAAAGCTAGTTATATTATTTTATAAAGATCTATGGCACAATCATTTGGTTGGTGCTTTGGTAATATATCAGCATTCTTCTTCTAAAAAATATCTTGAAATTCACTATATTGCTCTGAAATACTTGTCAATAAAGTCATATCTTCTTTAATTGGAGTTGCGTAAGTAAAAAATGATGTTCCTTCTTTGATTGATCTTATAAAAGTCCTTGTTCCAATAAATAAAGGCTTATCAATTCATGACTTTTTATGAAGTTTTCTCACAAGGATTTCTATTGAAAATATCATTCTTTGTGACTTCTAATCTATAGATGGATTATATTTTTTCAACCAAGATAATTTGAAAATAATAAGATTTGAAAGAGTCTTAATAACATTAAATACAATTTGGCTGCTATGATCTTCAAACGACACTTCTATAGGCATGGTTTCATGGGTGACACTATCAGAGGATAAAGATCGTCCATCTATTATTTTTACATGAATAGATTTGGATTTTTGTACTAAAAGAATTTTATGAAGCTTAGCAAACTCTTCGTCTAAGAAACAAATAGACGCCCTTGAATCCAATAAGGTAATTGTTTGAAGCTTCTAGGTGCCAAAATATAAAAGAATTATAAAATATAATCATAGAATTGGCTCATTAAGGCTTTTTTTTGACTCAATTGATATTGTATTCTAATTGCCTAAAATCAAATGTATAGACTAATGCAGAATGCGCCTCTTGTCGCAATGCTCGGATCTTAGCTGTTGTCCAATGAGCCTTATCATATTTTCCAAATACTTCTACAAATGCTTCTATAAAAACTTCAAAGTTACTCAAAATTGGTGATCTCTTTTCTAACAAAGAAACAAACCATGATAATATTTATTTTGTAAGTAAGGTGCCAACCAATCCCACTAATAATTCTTTTATCAGATAAGTATCCAGTTATAGAACCATTATTAATTGAATTTTGTTGGTAAATCCTTAGAACTTTAAACGCATATCATCATATTTCTTATAAAGAGTAACTCAAGGTTCCTTATATTGCTGAATAGGTGGATTTCCTTAGGATAGCATAGGTAGTACTACATCTTCAAGTGCAAAAGTTAGAGGTAGATGTAGTCTACATTGTGATATTCCAGATGTTGTGTTGTTATGAAGTTTTGCAATAATCTCTTCAATCTTTGTAATTCTAGGAGATAATATAATAAGAATACTTATAATAGCATCTAACTTGGATTCAAAAGATTCAATTATACTAATGTCTTGACCTCCAACCATTCTAAAAGAAAAAAAAAAAGAATTTATAAATAAACAATATTAGTTTAGAAGAGGATAATCCACAATCTCTAAAATGCTTTAAGATCTTCAAGGAGAGAGGTGATTCACTCTCTCAAAAGAAAAATAAAGTTTCAATATTACAATGAAATAAATATCAATTTAGAGGAGGATAATCCGCAACCATAAAAGCATTGATATACCTTTAAGAAGACGGGTAATCAACTCTCTAGCAAGAAGAATCTAACTTTGATATTTAAGATGAAGATAGTCTTAACAAACTATTAAAGACATGAGAATTCAAATCAAGAGACTTGAATTAGAAAAAAAGTTTTAAGAATAAATCAAAAAGATCTTAAATTAATTAGATGAATATACAAATAATATTACAAAAGGTGAGCTAGAACTCCAGAAGATGCATTATTGAGAGTGAAAAACTCTTTAGCCTTGACCCCCATATATATCTTTGTCTATGACAGTTCTTAAGCGGCTTCCATCAAATTAAAAAGCTTCTTAAGTAGCTTCTATCAATTGGGAAGCTTCTCAAGCTTCTTCTACTAACTACGAAGCTTCTCGAGCTACTTTCACCAATAAAAAGCTTTTCAACTGACTTTCACTAATTCAAAAACCTCTAGAATATTCTAGAAGGTTTTATAAACCTCTAAAGTATATGTCCCTAATATAAATAATCTTAGAAATGTACTTGAGAAAGTTTACAAATTCCATCAATAATATCCTACAAAATCTAGATTCAATTGTCATTAAAAAAAATTTGTAGATATCAATATTTTTTGGCTTTTAAATGATATTTTTTTATCAATAATAGAAGATCAATATAAAAAGGAGAAAGCTACACCAAGATCTTCACTTGTATATAATTATTTTTTCCAAGATAGAATAGATCATGTTAAAAGCTTGCTAACTACTATATCAAATCTTTGTGTTTTGAGGAACTTACAAGAACAAGAGTTAGAAGACTTTTTTATTATACAAGCGGCTAGTGAATCATTGCAACTTTCACAATTCACTACATTTGAAGAATATAGGCAAGGTGAAGAAGGATCATTTTAATTCCAAATAAGGCCATATTTAAAATCTTTAGAAGTAAAATCTCATCACAAAAATATTGATTCAAATGCTCAAGCTGTGGTGATACTCCTTGAGGTTGAAAAAGTGACTTTAATTGGTCCAAAAATTATGTTTAGAGGATGTTTTGAAAGTCACAATGAAGGACAAATTTTTAGATAGGAGGTTGTATTACAAATATAAGATTTATTCTAATAATTATCTAATTAATATGGATAGGTAGAAGTAAATAAAAGTACATTAATTTGATAATATCTTATAGAAAAGCTTCTTAAAAGCTTTGTAGACATGGTTTCACCTTTATACATGTCTATAGGTGATTGATAGATTAAAAATTTGGCCGACAAGTTAGCCACTTGTCACACATCTTGGTAGCTTGTGGAACAAGTTAAGTACGTAGTACACTTATAGAAAACTTATCTTGCAAGTTTAACATGTGTCTTACAAATTGGACATATGTGAGAAGTCTTCTAGAATGCAACCACATAGTTCTTATGTAGATAGTATATATAGAGATAAGAGTGAAGCATTCTTCATTCTTGTCAATACCTTTCTTGTTCTTAGTCTTATTTCAAGAGTCTCTAGTCTTCTTGTTTTTGGTAATATCTATTCTAATTTTAATATTATTCCATCTTTGAGTAATTTTCTATTCTTTTGAATGATACAAGAGTGTATTAACATTTTGTTCCTTTATGATTCATATCCTTCATAGTTTGACAAGAATAAAGATTCATTATTCTTATTTTGTGTTTAAGAAGTGAGTGAATTATCTTACTTCTATTGTTGCTTTTGAAGGTTGCGGACTATCCACCTTTAAACTAACATTCTTTGCTTTTTAATCTTGATTTTTTTCTTAAAAGAGAGTAGATCATTTCTCTTTGTAGAAATTTTTATTTGATATTAGAAATTATATATTATCCTCATCTAATTCAAATTGTGGAATTATTAAGTTATCTAAGATGGAAAGAAAGATCATGGATATTATACTTAATAAAAATAAGAATAGATTTGTAACTATCACAGATCTTCAAGAGCTTGTCAATACTCTTAGAATGGAAATTTTACAAATCACTAATGCCAATTATGGAAACACTATTCTTATGTCTATAAAAAAAGTTTAAAACCTATACCAAGAAGTTTTATAATTGAGGGAAGCAAGTATATTAGCCTCACATCAAATCCAAGAAATCTTATTTCTACAAGCGTAAAGGAGGCAAAGATTAGTATGTTTGAAAAGTTTGATAGAACAAGATCAAAATTTTAAGTAATTCTGCAACAAGTCAAGCTATATCTAAGGTTGCATCATTTCCAATTTCCTAATGGATTTACTCAAGTTGGATTCATAGGTGCGCTTCTATCTCAAAGTGCTCTTTTTTTATTTGTACCTTTAATGGAAAAAAATTCATGACCTTTTTATAATTTGAATTCATTCTTTGAAGTATTTATGGCCACATTTGGAGAAAGTGTTTGAGAGAGGGTAGCAGAGACCAAATTCTTATTTTTATGACAAGAATCATGGTCAACCATAATGTATATTATAGAATTCCAAAATCTTGTTTGTGATATAGAGTAGAACAATAAAGCCTTTATTAATCAATTTTGTTATGGATTGAAGGATAATATTAAAGATTTATTATTAACAATGTCAAAAGTAAATTCTTTGGAATAATTTATTACTTAAGCCATTGCATGTAACAATTTATTATTTGAAAAGCATTAAGAACATAAATTCAAGTGGAGAAGCATGAGTCAATTAATGATAGCAATTCATAAGTTTTCAAAAACTTATTTGACTAAGTCAAAATCAATGTAAATTGATGCAGTATATTTTAAACTTGTCACTAAATAGAAAAAAGACTTGATGTTGTTAAGAGGGTTTGTATTTATATTGTGGAGAAGCTAAGCACTTTGCTCAATATTATTCAAAGAAGTAATGTAATCACAAAATAAAGAGTATGGTCGCTAGAGAAGATAATATATTAAAAAACAAGTTTCTCTAGCTACAATAAGGATCATGTAGGTGGAATCATATGCAACATCTTCTAAAGATCTTATTATTTTTATAAATCCCTCATCTTATTTTATAATAGATATATTTTTAGGATTTAAAAATAACAAAGTCTTTATCTTATTAGATTTAAGAACCTTAGCTTGTTTATAGATAAAGACTTTGTCAAAAAATAAAAAATATTTTTAGTCAAGAAAACTAAATCTATATATATAAAAGCCATAGATGGTTGTTTGTTGTCTTTTGAAGATGTTATCCATAAAAAAAAAAAATTTAGATATAGCAATTAAAAAATATAATAGCATAATAATATTAAATGTGATTAAATCTTCTTCTAATTTAGTTATTTTAGGATTATTATGATTAAAAAAAATATAATCCTCAAATAGATTAGACTTCTCATATCTTGATTTTTTTGTAATTTAATCTAAAAATCCAATAGTCAAATAGACATTTATAATGCTAGTACATTCAAACTGTTACTAATAGGTGCAAAAGCTTTCATATATGCGACAAAAGAAGGATCACCTTTTGTTATATATGCCACATCCATTTTTTATGCTAAAAATACTACAAGTGGTATTTCTAGCCAATAGAAAGATTTTTAAGATGTTGTTGTATGATGTGAAGTCTGCTTGAGAATACACTAAGCACTTGACTATGGAAGATTAAAAAAAATAGCAACAACAAGTCCTAACACCTCTAATAGAATTATGTAAAATTTACAATTAAAAACTAACAAGTATGTTCAATCATAAAAAAATTCAATTAGATTTTTAATTAATTATAGAAGAACACAAAAAAATCCTAAAGAATTTTTAAAAATATCATAAAGAAATAATAAAAAAATATTTAAAAAATATTAATATAAATCTAAAAAAAATATATATATATTTTTTAAAAAAATATTAAAAAATAAAAATTATAATCAAATCTTAATCAAATCTTAATCAAATCTTAATCAAATCTTAATTAAATCCTAATCAAATCCTATTCAAATCCTAATCAAATTTTAATTAAATCCTAATTAAATCCATAATTATAATCACAAATCTTCAAATTTTTACTCATAGATCTATAATCAAACTCACAAAATGTTCAAATTTATAAATCTCTCTTTATTTCACAAAATCCAAAATCACTCGACACAACCTTGACTTTGTAAAGTTCTTACAGAGCCAATTTCTATCCAAATCCCTCAAAATCAATACTCAAAGAAACCGTCTCAAGTTTACTTTCTAACTCAATTCTTTGATTGGCAAAATGACTCTCTACTTGCCATAGGTATATGGTTTTATACCTTAGGTTCTGATTTTGACTTAGATTCACAATCAGTCCTCTCTAGATACAACTTTAAGAACTTTGAAATAAATTTTGCTAAACCTATTCTGAATTCCTTCTTAAAGATATCTATATTATTTATTTTTCTAATCTACTTTTTTTTGCCTTATTTATGGCCATACAAAGTATATAGAAGCCTCTTCTATAAAAAGATAATATTAGCACTTTTTAATTTTTATCACTTTCTTATCTATTATCTATAATTTTAAGATAATTTGCTAAAATATTTTCATTTGAGCTCCTATATATTAAAATTATTATTTTTTTCTTTCACCTAATGGTCGTGTTATTATACAACAATATTTTTGAAAAAAAAAATGTAAATATTTTTTTAAAGCATTGACCTTATGATTGTTCAATTGATCTTCAAGAGAGAGCTCAATCACCATTTAGACCAATCTATAGTTTATCACAAAATAAATTAGCTGCATTGAAAGAATATATTAACAAGAACTTGGCTAAGAATTTCATATGCCATTCAAAGTCTCTTGTAGGAGATCCTATCTTATTTGTAAAAAAGAAAGACAAATCATTGTGGATATGCATAGATTATCAAGGACCATCAAAAATAAATATCCTTTACTTTTGATTTTAAGATTTTTTGATCAATTCAGTCAAGCAAAGATCTACACAAAAATAGATCTATAGAGAGCATACAAGTTGATCCGCATCAAAAAAAGGTGATGAATAAAAGATTGTATTTTGAATTAGGTATGGACATTTTGAATATAATGTCATACTTTTTAGACTTACAAATGTACCAACTGCTTTTCAATATCTTATGAATGATATTTTTTGTGAATTTTTTGATTATTTTTTTGTCTTTTATTTAGACAATATTTTAATTTACTCTAAGAATACAAAAGAATGTGAACTTTATGTTCGTCGAGTTTTAAAAAAATTTAGAGATGTAAGATTATATACCAAGATATAAAAGTGTGTATTTCACACTACTCAAGTTGATTTTTTATGATACATCATTTTAAATGATGATCTCATGATGGATCTTAAGAAAGTTTAAATAATCATTGATTAAAAGCTTCTAAGAATAATAAAGAATGTATAATGGTTTTTAAAATTTGTCAATTATGTGAGGATAAAATTCACTCCTCAATCCAAGTTATAAGGTGGCCTCAATTAAGAGTTGCTTATAAATTGTGATAAAAAGTATAAGGAGTAATAAATAACAATGAAGGAGAAGAACAACACAAAACAAGTAAAATGTGTGCAATTAAGTAATTGCACACTACAAAACTAGTCATAGTTTGTTCACTAGATTTTCACCTAATAAAAAGTGAAAGTAAAAAATAAAAATTATATTTCCAAGTAGGTAATTTTTTTATCTTTCTGATGATGTAAAAAACATATAAATCTAAATTACTATGAATAAGTTATGATAATTCAAAGTTAGAAGGTAAATAATAAAAAAAATTAAGTAGAAATTTTTACCCCAAGGGTAACTTATTATAAGATCATGGGTTCAAACCTCACCAAGGCTCACAAGTAGTGTATATGGATGTCCTAGAGGGGCCACGAGGCCTTAGTCTTATCCTCCTACCTACATCCAAGGTGCCACAACCCATATGAGACTTGTACACCTCCCTTCCTACAAGGACTATACTAGCTGTTGGTCCTCCTATTTTATACTAGTAGAACTAATAGTTTTGTATTTTTGACTTCATCATGGTGCTCGAAAATACCCTATTAGCCTAAGAACCTTGTATGGCCTTCAAATCTTGTTCCATTTCTTCATAATGGCTCCCAAGGTGGTAAAACTCATTTTTACCAAAGTCTTCAAAATTGCTCTAAAATTTTTTAATAAATTCTAAATAAATTCTAAATAAATTCTAAAAACCTCTATAATATTTTTAAGATGATAATATCAATTTAAGACTATTTTATTCTATCTTGGAAATTTTTTATAATAATAAAATCAATAAAAATCAACTAAAAATTCTATTTTCTACAAAAATAATTAAGAAGACATGAGATTTCTTTTTCATCCTTCTTCTACCTACTAAATAATATTTATAGGTTTTCAATAATTAATACATGTAGTTGGAAGGCCAATGTAGACATTGGTCTTAATAACTAACTCTTAATACTTAATAATAAATAAAAATACTAAACCAACTAAAATAATTGCCTCTAAGACTTACTAAGACTCTATTTTTGTAATTTTTCTTCTAATAAGACTTTTATATTTATAAATACTTCTAAATTCTAATAAATACTTAAATAGTCAAAAAGACTCTCTAACTATTATATTTGTATAACTAAATGACTTAAGATTATATTTTTAATTATGAAGATTATATTTTTAATTGTGAAGATTATATATTGCCTCCGCTTTTTTTAAGCATTTTTTATGGAAAAAAAATACATTAAACTTTACTTTAGACATGGCATTGTCACAAATAGAAGTAGATGACAAATTCCACCTATTAGCTTTTTATTCTAAAAATTTTTTAGCAATAGAGATCAATTACAAAATCCATGATTAAAAAAATTCTTGTAATTATAAATTCTTTTTAAAAATAGTGTTACTATCTAGAAGGCGCTTCTAGTCCAATTACCATGTATACAGATTATAAAAACTTTGAATATTTTATGTCAACACATATGTTGAATCATCATCAAGTTTGTTGGAATATGTCCTTATTAAAATTTGAATTCATTATCATCTATTGGTTAGAAAAAAAATAAGATTTGTTTGATGTCTTTCTAAATACTCTTATCTTGTATCAAAAGAAAGAGATATAGCTTTTGATATTTAAAAAGACAATCTTATTGAAGCTAGAATAATTTCATCTTCAAATAATGAAATTAACATTGGCTCTTGATTCAACTTTTCTTAAACAAGTCCAATCAAGTATGTCTTTAGATTCTCTTGTTTGGACATGATATTCAAAATAATTCATCTAAGTTTAATAATATTTTCAAGTTCAAATTTAAACATAATATATTCTATTTTAAAAGATGCTTATATGTCCTAGAAGGAAAAGCTGTCAAAAACACAAACTAAAACAAATGCATAAGTTAGTAAAAAACTATGTCAAAAGAAAATAATAAGATAGAAATAAAGAAGTATGTATATTCAAAAAGAAATTGAAATGGCTATTGCCAAAGACTAGAAAATACATGAGACTCTTGAATTAAACTAAAAGCAAAAAAAAATTGACAAGAGTGAAGAAGACTTTACTTTTGTCTCTATTTATACTATCTATCTAAGAGCTACATGGCGATATTCTATAGGACCTCCAAGTCATGTCTAATTTGTAAGACACATGTCAAACTTGTAAGACAAGTTTCTCACATGTGCACCATGTACTTGGCTTATTCCATAAGCTACCAATATGTGTGACACATGGCTAGCTTGCTCCATAAGCTATTAATATGTGTGACACGTGGTTAGCTTGTTAACCAAGTTTCTAATCTATCAATTACCTATAAACATATATAAAGGTGATTCCACATCTATGAAGCTTCTATGAAGCTACTTTCTAAGATATTATCAAATTAACTTATTTTATCTACTTCTATTTATCTATATTAATTAGATAATTATTAGAATAAATCTTATGTCCATGATATTATCTCCCTTTTTAGAGACGACTTCGACGAGGAGCGGTGATTACATGTTGAAGAAGTCTAAGATACGTTGAATTGTCCTTACCACATACTCTGATCTTTATTTCCTTTGAAGGTAGTTGATAGGTCTTTTCAACCATCGATAATGTCCCATATCATAGTAAGAGGATTACCATGTTATTTCATCAATATTGAGGCCTTCATAACTTCTTTCAAAAAAAATATTAGGAACACCATCAGGAATAATTTCTACCTTTAAAAGTATTATCAAACATAAGGAGTCTCTTCTAAGGTCGTGATACCAAATACATTGTATTTTGCTATCAATCCGAGAAAAGACATGTCATACTTGAGGATCTTCATCTCTATCGCGTCGTCTTGAAGGTTGTGATAGTTGTAATATCTCGTCCAATAAATTAGCAAACAATGGTTCTTGAGTTGAATTTGCTGATTATTGATCCTCCATCTATTTAGCACAAACAAATCCAAGGAAATAACAATAATGATACAAGGTAGGATGAAATCTCTATAGAACCTGCTTTACTTTATACCAAAGATTTTTTTGATTTTTTATTTTGATTTTGACGGATGTCATTGATGAAATGCATTTATTTTTGTTGATATATTTATTAGATTTTTGGATGGCTCCCACGAGTATTCACTAATATTGTATCCGCGCCAATGCATAAGATATTTGAATTGATTTTAGTATCGCCTTGAATCTAAAATCTCTTTGACCTCGAATTCTTCATTGTTGTTTACTTCTATAGGAGGTAGTGGCATTTATCTTCTTCTTTATATATTCATTGTCTTGTATGGTTCGAGTAGTGACATGTGGAATACATGATAGATCTTCATAGATTTTGGTGGGCATAATCAATAAGCAACTAGATTGATTTGTTCACAAATCGAAAAAGGTCCAAGCCTATAATAATCCAACTTGTTATAAGGACGGATAGTCTTGATATTATGACAAAATAATCATATCTTATCATCCACATGGAATTGAGGTTATTCCTTGCGATAGACATCTGCATTGATTTTTTGTCGTTCTTGAGCTTTCTTTAGTTGTACCTTCATTGTTGCATGTAGCTCTGACAAATGATTCATCAAATCTTCCGCTATAAGATTATCAGCTTTTGAAAAGTCAAAAGTATCAAGTCATGGATGATAATCATAATTTATAAAGAATAGAATTTATTGAATAAAAGAATGTACCAAATTATTATAAGCAAACTTTGCCAATGGCAAAAGAGTTGTTTAATCATCTTGATGGTAGTTAATAGTACATCTCAAACATTGCTCCAAAATTTGATTTACTCAATCCGTTTGTTTATTAATTTTAGGGTAGAAAGCTGAGGATAATTTTATATCTATCTTCAATATTTTAAAAAGAATCCTCCAAAACCTTGATATAAATTGTGTTCCTCTGTCTAATATTATATCCTTTGATAGTCCATGATAGCGATAGATATTATCAATGAAGAATTTAGCTGTTTCTTCACCTGTAATAGATTTTATATATGGTACAAAATGTACGATCTTGGTAAAACGATCTACAATCACAAATATAAAACTATATGAACTTGACTTTGGGAGATCCATAATAAATTCTATAGAAACAAAAGACTAAGATTGTTTTAGTATAAGTAATGGTTGTAGAAGTTTGGAAGGTTAATAATGAGAAATTTTTTTATCTTGAACAAACATCATACAACTGTACAAACTCTTTAATAGCCTTCCACATTTGAGGCCACCAAAAATCTCTCGATATGAGCTCTAAAGTCTTATTATATCCAAAATGTCTTGTCACAAGGAGATTGTGAGGAGCTTCTAGAGCACGTAGTCATGCTGCGCCTTTTAGAATATATAGGCATCTTTCAAAATAGAACAAATCATTCTTGAACTCAAACTTGGAAGTATCTTGAGACTTAGATGAATTATTTTTAATCTCATAAATAAGAGGTTTTGAATACATATTGGATTAGATTTGCTTAACAAAAGTGGAATCAAAAGTTAATATTGATTTCATTGTTTGAAGATGAAATTGCTCCGGCCTCAAGAGGATCATTTTTTGTTGATCAAAAGCTGAATCTCCTTCACTTGGTATAAGATAAGAACATCTAGAAAGGGCATTGAAAAAACCTTGTTGTTTTTTTGGTTGATAGGTAATAAGAAAGTCAAATCTTGACAAAGACATGCTCTAACGAGCTTGGCAATGATTCAATACATGCGCGGATATAGAATACTCGAGGTTCTTATGATCCATATACACAATGATTAGACTAGAAGCGCCTTCCAAATAGTGACGTCATTCTTGAAAAGAATCCACAATTGCAAGAAGTTCTTTATCATGGATTTCGTAATTGATCTATGCTGTTTAAAATTTCTTAGAATGAAAAACTACTAGGTAGAATTTGTCATCTTCTCCCATTTGTGACAATATTACCGCTAAAGCAAAGTCTGAAGTGTCTATTTTCATAAAAAATATCTTGGAAAAATTAACGCGATATAAGATTGGTGTAGAAGTAAAAGCTGTCTTCAAAGCTTTGAATGATACTTCTGCTTCTTTACTCCACTCAAATTTGTCCTTACAAATTAAGCGTGTAAATAGAGCTACAACTTGAAAAAAGTTCTTGATGAAGATTTTATAGTAATTGGCAAATTCCAAAAAATATTGTACATCTCTTTTTGTTTTTAGAATCTTCCAATCTATAATTATCTGGACTTTCTTAGGATCCATTTTGAAACCATCATTTGAAATGATGTAATCTAAGAAGTCAACTTGAGTAGTATAAAATACACACTTTTCCATCTTGGCATATAATCCTATATTTCTAAATTTTTGTAACACACGATGAACATGAAATTCATATTTTTCTGTATTCTTAGAGTAGATTAAAATGTCATTTAAATAGCACACAATGAAGTCATTAAGAAACTCACGAAAAACGTCATTCATAAGATGTTGAAAAACAGCTGGTGCATTTTTAAGTCCAAAAGGCATGACATTATATTCAAAATATCCACATCTTGTTTGAAATATAGTCTTCCATTCATCACCTTCTTTGATGCACAGTAGATTGTATGCTCCTCTTAGATCTATTTTTGTATAGATCTTGGCTTGATTCAATTGATCAAGAAGTCTAGATATCAAAGGTAGAGGGTACCTATTCTTAATGGTAATCTTATTGAATCCTCAATAATGTGCACACATCTGTAGTGATCCATCTTTCTTCTTTACAAACAAGATAGGAGCTCCTATTGGAAATTTTGAATGGCGTATGAAATTCTTGGCTAAGTTTTCATCAATGTATTCGTTGAGTTCAACCAATTCATTCTGGGATAGACTATAGCTTGGTCCAAATAGAGGCTGAGTTCCCTCTTTGAGATCAATTGAGCAATCTTATAGACAATACTCTAGAAGAATATCTACATATTTCTTCTCAAAAACGTCTAATAATCTTGATATTGGCTTAGAATTCCACTTAAAGTCCTTCCACCATCAAAAATGGATGTAGCATAAATAGCAAAAGATGATCTTTTTTTTACTTCATTCATAAACACTTTTGTGCCTATAAATACAGATTTTATTATACTAGGCTTATGGTTTATTACTTGAATTACGGGACTCTTATTAATGTTTTAAAAAAAATCAAGTCTACGGAAAATCAAATCTATTCAAGGATTGTATTTTTTTAGCTATGATAAATTTAAAATGACTAGATTAGAAAGAGAATTAATTATATTAAAGACTATATAACTATTATGACCATCTATTATTATATTTATAGGAAGGATTTCATGAGTAATATTTTCAGAAGATAACAAGCAATCATCTATGATTTCTATATATATAGATTTAATTTTTTGTATTAAAGATATTTTATAATTTTTAAAAAATTCTTTATCTAAAAAACATATTGAGGCTCCTGAATCTAATAAGATAGAGGCTTTGTGATTTTTAGGTCCCAAATAGACATCTATTATAAAACAAGGAGAGGATTCTGAAGAGAGGATAGGACCTTTACTAGGAGTTATATAAGATTCCAGCTGCATGGTTCCTATTGTAGTTGGATAAACTCGTTTTCCGACATATTATCTTCTTTGACAGTCGTACTCTTTATCTTGTGGTTGCGTCATTTCTTTGGACAATATTGAGCAGTGTGCTTAAATTCTACATAATATAAATATAATCTTTTTTGATGACGATGAATCTTTTCTTGTTTAAAAAGAGATTTGAAATGTACTACATTAATTTGTATGTCTTCTACTTCTGAATATACGTATTCAAAAGACATTGATATTGCTATTGTATTATAGTAATGTTGGGGCTTCCTTGTGCGGCTCTTCGATCAAAATTCATAAAATTGATTGTCACACTTCACAGCAAAATCAATTGTTTGACTCAATGTTTGAGGATCCGATAAGTTGAATATCAATTTTTTTACCTCATATTATAATTCATAGAAAAATTGGCTAATAGTGCAACATCATCCCACTTAGTGTCAATTGCTAATTATCAAAATTGTAAAACATATGATGTCATTAATCGGTTGTTTTGTTGTAAGATACGGATCTTGTTGGTTGCAATACAAATTGTATCATGTTTTCCATATATAGATCAAAATTCTACTAAAAATGCCTCCAAATTATCCAATACTGAATCACGTCATTCAAAAAAGGACGAAAACCATGATAAAGAAGAATTTGATAGTAATATTTCAATAAACCTCACTTGTGATCCCTGGATATGATAACTTTGGAATTGAAGTTCAATCACCAGTTGTACTTGATTGATGAATCCTTGAAATCTAATCAAAGAATCAAAGATTAGTTTGATCTTAGATTAGTTTGTACTTAGATCTGGTATTATCAAACTTCTCTGACAAACTAATCTTTGGTTCTTTGATACTTGAATGATGTTCAATTGCAAGGTGAAGTGGTATGACTTGAAGCAACTCGAATCATTTCTATATTTTTGCTTCCTACTAATCTTGTTACTTCTTGTAATGGTGTATTGAGTTGATACGTTGCAAGCATTAAATCTCTGATTTTCTCTTGCATTTGTATCACACTACTCTTCATTTCAGTAAGCTCTGCCATGCTACCACAATAGAAAAGGAAAAAATGTCTACTCTCACTATAAAATAAAACATTGAAGAACAAAAGAAAAAATTCTAGGAATAATATCAATTTAAAAGTGGATAATCTACAACTTCTAATATGTTTATATTTTATCAAGAAAAAAGGATAATCCACTCTTAATCAAGAAGAGACAAAGCTTTGATATTATAATTTTATTCTTGTCAATCTATCAAGGACACAAACTAAAACAGATGCATAAGTTAGTAAAAAACTATGTTGAAAGAAAATAACAAGATAGAAATAAAGAAGTATGTATATTCAAAAAGAAATTGAAATGGCTATTGCCAAAGATTAGAAAATACATGAGAGTCTTGAATTAAATTAGAAGCAAGAAAAGAGTTGACAAAGTGAAGAAGGCTTCACTCTTGTCTCTATTTATACTATCTATGTAAGTGCTACGTGGTGGTATTCTATAGGATCTCCTATACATGTCTAATTTGCAAGACACGTGTCAAACTTGTAAGACAAGTTTTTCACATGTACACCACGTATTTGGCTTGTTCTATAAGCTACCAATATATGCGACACATGGCTTGCTTGTTCCACAAGTTGCTAATATGTGCGACACGTAGTTAGCTTGTTGACCAAGTTTCTATCCTAGCAATCACCTATAGACATATATAAAGGTGATTCCACGTCTATAAAGCTTCTAGGAAGCTTCTTTCTAAGATATTATCAAATTAATTTATTTTATCTATTTCTATTTATCTATATTAATTAGATAATTATTGGAATAAATCTTATGTCTATGACAAAAATACAACTATGTGCTCATGAAGCTTATTACAACTTCTTTGTAATAAGCTATTTTAAGTATAATAAGACTTAGAAAATAATATCAAGAGATTTTTAGTGGCTTCAAACATGAAAGACAGTTTAAGAGTTTGTGCAACCATGTGATGTTTGTTTAAGATCAAAAATTCCTCGTCATCAATTTTATAAACTTTTCCAATCATTATCTATACTAAAACAACCTCGATCTTTTGTTTCTATAGATTTTATTATAGATCTTTTAAATTTAAGTTCATATAATTTTATATTTGTAATTATAGATTGTTTCACCAAAATAGCATATTTTGTATTATATACAAAATCTATCATATGTAAAGAAATAACTTAATACTTTTTTGACAATATCTATTGCTATCATAGATTATCAAAAGATATTATATCAAATAGAAGAATGCAATTTATATCAAGATTTTGGAGATCTCTTTTCAAAATATTGAAGGTGGATATAAAATTATCTTTAGCTTTTCACCCTCAAACTGATAGACAAACAAAATAGATAAATCAAATTTTGGAGCAATATTTGAGATATACCATCAATTATTATCAAGATGAATAATTCTTTTACCATTAGTAGAGTTTGTTTATAATAATTTGATACATTCTTGTATTCAATAAAATCCATTCTTTACCAATTATGGTTATCATCCATGACTTGATATTTTTTACTTTTCAAAAGTTAATAATCTTACGACGGAAGATTTGACAAATCAATTGTCAAAGCTATATACAACAATGAAGACATAATTGAAGGAAGTTTAAGAATGACAAAAGATTAATGCAAATGTCTATTGCAAGAAACAACCTCAAGATATGATTACTTTGTTATAATATTAAGACTATTTATCCTTGTGAAAAGCTAAATTATTATAAGCTTGAACCATTTTCAATTTGTGAACAGATTAATCTAATTGCTTATTGATTATACCTATCAAAATCTATAAAGATCCATCTTGTATTTCACATATCACTGCTTGAGTCATATAAGACAATAGATATATAAAGAAAAAGACAAATACCAGTTCATCCTATAGAAGTAGACAACAATAAAGAATTCAAGGTGGAAGAGGTCTTAGATTTAAGATGGTATCAAAATCAGTTGAAATATCTTATACATTGGCATGGATATGATATTAGTAAACACACATGGAAGCCATCTAAGAATCTAACAAATATATTAACAAAAGTCAATATGTTTTATCGACAATATCTATCAAAACTAAGATGAAGAGTCCAATCTTTGCTATAAATCAAAGTAAATTCAATAGAGATTTCATTCTATCTTGTATCATTGTTTGTTATTCCTTTAAATTTTTTAGCACTAAAAAGATCGAAAATCAATAACTAGCAAATTCAACTTAAGAGCTATTGTTTGCTGATTTATTGGACGAGACATTATGACTATGATAACCTTCAAGACAATAAAATAGAAATGAAGATCTTCAAGAACCACACGTTCTTCTTTGAATTGATGGCAAGATACAACGTGTTTAATATCACGATCTTAGAAGAGACTCCTAGTGTCATATAATAACATAGCTATTAGATAAAAGAAAAAAAAGAATGATTATATTACAAAGGAGCTCAAATAAAAATACTTTAGAAAATTATTTTAAAAATATGGATAATAGACAAAAAAGTGGTAAAAATTAAAAAAGTATTAATGCTAGCTTTTTATAGAAGAGGCTCCTATTTGCTTTGTATGGTCATAAATAAGATAAAATAAAATAGATTAGAAAAATAAATAATGTAGGTATCTTTAAAAAAGAATTAAAAATAGATTTTAGCAAAATTTATCTCAAAATTCTAAAAGTTGATATCCAAAGAAGACCGGTTGTGAACTTGGATCAAAATCATATCCTGAGGCACAAAACCGCATGTTTATGGTAGACAGAGAGTTCTTTGACAGATCAAAGAGTTGGATTTGAGAATAGATTAGAGAAGGTTTATTTGAACATTGATTTAGAGTGATTTGGATAGATATTGACTTTATAAGAACTTTGCAAAGTCAAGGTTGATTCGGGTGACTTTGATTTTTATGAAATAAAAAGCAATTTATAATTTTGAGCATTTTATAAATTTTATTATAGATGTATATATAAAAGTTTGTAGATTTGTGATTGTAATTTTTTTCATTGTATGATATAAGTTTGAACTTGATCTAATAATTTGATCAAAGGTTATTGAAGTTCAAGTGGATTGAAATCTCAAAAATTGGATTTTGAGGATTAGTGAGGATTTCTAAGATATTTAGCAATCTACTAATTAGAATGATGAAAATTATTTGTATAGATGATAGATTTGATTTTTTATTTGTATATTAATTTTAGAAGCAACCAAATTGTGTAAAAATAAGATATTGGCACTAGAAGATTGGCATCAAGGTTGGAGAAGGAGGACAAGCTATATCTAAGTAGATTTTTGAGCTTATCTTCTATTTGGTGAATTGGATCTTCTTCAATTTTTTTTTACATATTGCCAACTTAGTTGTTGAAAGGTATATAAAATTTAAGTCAATATCAACGATTCAATCATTATCTATTGAGGTCTTAATTTGCTATAGAATTTGTTAGGATTTGATTAGGATCAATCAAGATTTATTAAGATTTATATAAGATTTATTTAGGATTTATTTAGGATTTATAATTTGACTAAGATTTGACTAGGATTTGATTAGGATTTGACTAAAGTTTGATTAAAATTTGATTAAAATTTGATTAAAATTTAATTAAGATTTGATTAGATTTTGATTAGGATTTGACCAAGATTTGACTAGGATTTGATTAGAATTTGACTAAGATTTGATTATAATTATAATTTTTAATTTTTTTTAATTTTTTATATTAATATATATATATATATATATATATATATATATATTATTTTTTAGTTATTTTTTTAAAAATAAAAAAATAATATATATATACATATATATATAACTTTTAATGGTTGAACATACTTATTATTTTTTAATTGTAATTTATATATAATTCTATTAGAGATATTAGGACTTATTATTATAATTTCTTTTTTATCTTCTATAGATAGGTGCCCAATGCATTCTCAAGCAAGACTTCATGTAATACAATATTAGTGTTTAATGATATTTTTAGAGGTAGAAACTATTCTTAATGGTATTTCAAATATTTTCTTGAAAAGAAGTTATGAAGGCCTCAATAATAATCAAATATCAAGGTGGTCCTCTTGCCTTGATATGAGACATTATCAATGGCTAAGAAGACCTATCAACTATCTTTAAAGAGAACAAAGATCATAATATGTGGCAAATACAATTCAGTGCATCTTAGACTTCTTCAATATGTAATCACCATTCTTCGTGGAACTCGTCCCTACAAGAGGGAATAATATCACAAATATAAGATTTATTCTAATAATTATCTAGTTAATATTGATAGATAGAAGTAGATAAAAATAAGTTAATTTGATAATATCTTATAGAGAAGCTTTCTAAAAGCTTTGTAGACATAGTTTCACCTTTATACAGGATCTATAGATAATTGATAGGTTAGAAATTTGGCCAATAAATTAGCCACATATTGCATATGTTCATAGCTTATGGAACAAGCTAAGTACGTGGTACATTTACAAAAAACTTGCCTTATAAGTTTGACATGTGTCTTGCAATTTGAACACGCATTGGAGGTCCTACAGAATGTCATTACGTAGCTTTTAGGTAGATAGTATATATAGAGATAAGAGTGAAGCCTTCTTCACTCTTATCAATGCCTTTCTTGTTCTTAGTCTTATTTCAAGAGTCTCTAGTCTTCTTATCTTTTGCAATAGTTATTTTAGTTTTAATATTATTTTATCTTTGAATGATTTTCTATTTTTTTGAATGACATGAGAGTATATTGATATTTTGTTCTTTTATGATTCATGTCCTTGATAGGTTAGTACAATAGAAATTATATCTAAAGGCCATTGATATCATTTCAAGGGTCTTGTAGAACCGATTACCAACAAACAAAGGACAGAATATGTTGCTTTTCTACTTTAATAAATTTTAGATTTCCTACATATATAATTTGTTCATCAAAATACTTGGGCTTCTCGTTAAACTCATTGCTAGAAGAAGAAGTAATGTCATAGATATACTCTAAGTCATTATTATTTAAAATCTTTTAGAATCTTTTGTAATCTTTTTAAATCTTTATTAGTCTTCTAAAATCTTCTTTAGTCTTTTAGAACCTTTTTTAGTCTTTTAAAACCTTCTTCAATCTTTTAAAATCTTTTTTACTCCTTTAGAATCTTCTAAGATATTCTTAGAAGCTTCCATAAATACTTCATAGACTTTTAGAAACTTCTTGGTTTCTTTTGTAGTTAGAATCTTTTATAGGTATTTCCATGAAGTTGAAGAAGCTTTTGTAGAAGGCTCAATAGGACATAGACCTTATTATTTAAATAGGAGGCAAGACCAAGGTACAATTCAATCTTGTCAATATAAGTCTTGGAGCAATTTGTTCTTAACAACCATCTAGTTTTTTTTTCTTAAAATTAGTTTAGTTTTGTATTCTTTCTTTTTTCTATTTGCTAATCTATGGTCTTATATTTTTGACAAACTTGTTATTGTGGTTGAAGTGATTCTACTCTTCAATTATTATTTATGGTCATATATAATTCTTTATTTTGCTTAGACAAGGTCTTTGTCTTAACTTTCAATGATTCAAGATCATTCATAATTAAATCCAATTTGTCTTTTTTAAAATCTGCCATATTAAATTCTTCACTTTCTATTATAAAAATAAAAAATAAAAAAACAAATATAAAAAATAAAAAATAATATGAATCTAAAAGAAGATAATCTACAACCTTTAGAGTACTATAGTACTTCCAAGAAGAGGAATAATGAGCTCTCTATTTAAAAAGACTAAGCTTTCATAATATGCTATGTCAACCAATAAATTGTTACAAACATACCACTTAAGTAGAACAAGACTTCAAAGATTCAAAGAACTAAAATATAAGAAGTTTATTTTATATCACAAGCAAAGAGCTATGATAAGGCACTAAAACAAAAGGTCCAAGCTAAGCCACAAAGATTATGTTGTGAAGACTAAGGATCCTTTCAACCTCAAGTCTTATATATATTAGGTATAAAAAAGCTTCTAGAAGAGTTTTCTTAATTCTTGGAAGTAAAGCAAGCCTAAGATCCTTCTTTGGCAACTTCCTAAAATATCTAAGCCTCCAAGAACCTTTTACAACCATCTAAGATCTCTTAGAACCTTTTAAGATCTTTCATAACCTGCTTGTAATATACTAGGATCTACTAGGATCTTCTCAAAATAATTAAAAATCTTCTAGAATCTTCTTTTATTATATATCCTTGATAGGTTATTATTTTTAGAACTTGACATTTTGAAATGATTGTATATTATCTATTAACTTCTTTTAAATTTTAATATAAGAATTTTATCACATGTGCAATTATAATTTTTAGAATTGAATATAATAAATTTTAAAGTTTTAAAATATTACATTTTTTTTTTTACTTTTATATATTATTATAATAATTAACCATTATAAAAATCAAAATCAAAATCAAAATTTTATATTCAATAAATTGGATTAAAATATATATATATATATATATATATATATATATATATATAATTTGGATTTTATGTTTGTACTATTACAAAGTATAAATTTTTATTTAGATTCTTTATTTTTTATTTTTGAAATAACATAAATATAAAATTTATTTTTTTAAAATTTTAAATTCTACTATTGATAAAAATACTAATTCAATTGTCTAAGCATAAAGTATTCTTGATCATCCTTCAATATACTAAACAATGTCTCACAAATAAGTTACTATTAGTAATTTCTAAATGTGATAGCCACAACATTACTTATATATTTTTCATTGCCATTTGATTTTTAAGATAGCTACCATATTTTTCAAAAGAAGCAACTAATATGTTTCTTATTAGCAATTAATCATCTTGTTAGCTATACATTATTTACAATAGCCAACTTGCAAAAATTACTTATAAGACAACAACCAAATTTTTGTTATTCTATTTTTTTCTAAATAAAGTTTTATCAACTTTATATCTCTTAGACCTTATATAAAGCATAGTGATTAACATAATTAAAAGATTAATGTCTCTTCTTTTTTTAAAAAAATCTCCTATAGCAAAATCACTTATTTTTTTAAAATCAAAATTATACCAAAAAAAGATCAATAATATATCTAATATTTAAAAAATTATTATATTTTTAGAATTTGGATTAAATGAGAGATCATTACAATTCAACCTTACAACCAATTTCTATAAGTAACTACTTGGTTCTTAAGATAGATTATTATTTCTTATTAAGACCAATTATAAGTGGGGCTTAGTGCCTACCACGTTGTCATGGTGAGAGTCTTAGCCCTAAGAAACACTAGGTCTTTTGTGCCTCTAGTTAATCAATTGCAAGATGAGATCCATAAAAGTTCATAAAATTGAACAATTTACATTTAAAAAAAAACATACTTTATGAATCCTAATCTATTCTTCCTTTAGAGACCTGCCTCCAATTTCGATCATAAATCCTAGGATATCACATCAGTTGAAGTGAAATTTGAACACAAGGCACTTAAGGAAGTAAGGAAGGAAACACCTAAATTATTTTGATCATAGCTATTGTGGTTAGGGAGAACCACGTCATCAAAGTTACCCCTCCTTGAGGCCTTCAATTCTGGACCCCCTTTGCTTCACTTCTTCATTGCTCTTTATTAAAGAAGACCTAAGTGCTGAAATTTGGTAGACTTGTAGCTTGTCTCATGTTATAAACACCTTCCAATTATTGCTCCAAAAGTCCTCTCCAAACTTGAGTTATAGGTTCCATCCTTCTTCTTTAATTTTACCTTCTAATAACTCTGGATTCAACTACAATTTTCCTCATAACTCTTCGAATATAACTCCAATGGCAATCAGTTTTTTAAACAACCTAATAGACTTATATATCTACAGACCCAAATAAATTTTGCTCAAAACACTACTCTAATCACAAAGATATGCTCCCTCGAACTTCACTAATTTGGAAATAGACCCTTGTCTCTTTGAAAGAGCATTACATTTTATTTATAAAACAAATGAGTGTCAAACTTGCACTCATCTCTTTCTTAACTTACATAGATTATGTCTACCAAACCTCACTTTCAAATTCGTCTCCTAACTCACAAAAACTTCCTCTTACTCTCCTATACTTCTCTCCTCTTATTCTATTTTTCTTTCCACCTGGTCTTCCTTATCCTCTTGGTCAAAAAGACCTCTCACCGATGTCTTTCCACCTCTTCAACCTTTTTCCTTTGACTAACTTGAAGAAATTTCACTTTCCAAGGTGAATTTCCATTCTTCCTTCTTACTACTAATTTTCTACTAACTTTTCTTCTAATTTCAGCCCACAACATATAAGTTTAGATCTAAGAGAGAAGAAAATAAAGGTAAAGTAGATCTAAGATAAATAGAAGAAAACCTAACAAGTAAAAAGAAACAACCTAGATTAGATTAGAGATAAAAAGGAATGAACCACAACCCCTTCCCTATTTCAACCTTTCCTCTTCTAATCTTAATCTTTTTATTTTAACACATTCTTTTATGTCTTTCACACTATGTTTTAATTTACAATGCGACAACATTTTGTTCCAACTTTCAAATTTTGAAGAATCATCAAACAAGTTAAATACAATAAGATAAATTTCTAAATGTTTCAACAACAAGGATATTTGGTTATGATTAATTTGTTGCAAGATACAATATCTTAGCTACAAAGGTCAGCAATAATTCTACAATACAAATTTCATCCTAACAATACATGTGATTTGTGACACATGAATAAAGATTATTTTGAATTAAATAAGAATATTTTGAAATGAATAACAGTGCTTTAAAGTCATTCATTGCACTTTTTACAAGAGTGCTACAATCACAAATTTATCATATATATTTCTACAATCATTGTTAAATTGAGACAAATTTATCATATATATTTCTATAATTGTTAAATTGACGACAAATTATCTAATAAAAAATAATCAAGTAAAGAGCTTGTGCTTTCATTGTATTTAACATTTATATACATATTAACAAACTCACCAAACACAATTATAAAGTAATTATTGATTAAAAAATAATTTTTTAATATTTTAACTTGCAACAATTGTTGAATTGCTTAGAATAAGAATTGATTGGCTAACAAATTATCTTTGTCAAAAATTTTAAAAAACTCCAACTAAATAAATTTCACTTTTATGCTTCACTTAATTCAAAACCTCTGTCATGTGTGGCACCATGACATCCAATTTAACTTCCCAACACAAATGCAATTTCCACTTACCAACTTAGAGGTAGATTATCAATGATAGAAGATGGTCATTTAACACAACTTATTTTTAATCCTGAAACCAACAAACATTACTTCTTTGCTTTTCAAATCTACATTCCAAACTGGGATTACTTTTTACAAACAATAAAATAGAGAATATGCTCTACATCCTCCGCATGGCTTGGAGAAATCTTGTACAAAGTGTTTTACAACCAAAACCTTTCTAGACATCAAACTGAAAATAATTTACTGAGCCCTCATTTGCTCATCGACCTTTTCTCAGAAGTTTTTTCATCGCTTTTTTCTCACTCTGACGCCCCCTAATGTACAAACCCAAACGGAACCCACTGCCACGTATGCGCACTCAGCCACGTCAGGCGGCGCGAACATTGCTGGCCCCAGAACTGATTGCTTGGTCGGAACGCATCGACGGCTGCGCGTTCACGATCGATGCTCGCAAGCACGCGAGCTTCGCATTGTCCATCTCTGGTGGCGAATTCATGCGCCCGATGCTGTTGAACACCGACCGTGGCGGAGCCGCCTCGGGATGCGCACAGCTTTGCTCACAGCTTGTCTGTGAGTCTGCACAATCTGGGTGCCAGTGACGCGAATTTAGAATCGAGGCTATGGCGGATTGAGCAGGAGGCGTGGATTACGTGTTTGGAGATGTAGATGGAGAGGAAACGGTGTTTTGGTTGGTGATTTTGAACTAGGCTAGTTGGCGTTGTCGATTAGGGGAAGGGGAGATGATGCCGCCATCGCGAGAGAGATCGTCGTCGTCGAACACGCCCCCGCACGCACCATTCGGCTCTGGGCACCGTGATTCGGCGTGATCTGCCCCTCAGCCTTTGTTGCAGCACGCGCGCTCGGAAACGTCGGCTCAAGTGCTGAACCCGAATTCTCATTCCCGTGCACATCGAGGGGACGAGCAGTTGGAGCACCTAGTGCAGGTGAGGGGCCTTGGATTCCTTCGTGTAGTTCTGACCCAATCGCGGTCAAACTGTAGCTCCCTGTGGCTTTTTTCGTGGGCCCGGTGGTGAATGATAGCTGAAATTAGCAACTGGGTTCATTGACCTTGTCAAGCTGTTGGTTCTTTGTTGGAGTGAACGGCGAGTGGGTTTCACATCTGGTGTGATGGTGTGCAGGGTTAGGAGGTTCAGGGTCGTGGACAGCGCAGTTATTGCCGATGGTTCCAATGGGTCCTCCTCCTAGCTCGGGCGGGAGCTTGTTGCCCAGCTTTTCGATCCCCTCGCAGTATGCAGGTCCGCCCGGTCCTCCGATGTTCAGTAGCCCACCTCGGCCTCCACAGCCTGATTATCATGTGCAGCCGCCCCGAGTGCCTCCCAATTTCGCAGAGATTCCATTGGCTCCTCATTCACCAGCACAGCGGGCCGATCACGGGCTTTCTGGCTTATTAGGGGTTGGCAGCCATGGAGTGACGGAAGAGGAATTCGATGCATATTGCTTATCTGCCTCCGCGCCCTTCTTGTTGTTTTCAGCTCAAAAGGTGCCCCCCACCACAATGTGCCTTGTCTATAAACTTTAGTTTTCCGATTGTCTATGCGAAATTTGTGTGATAATTTACGTTATCTTCTCACACTCGAACTTGTGTATATGACCGATGCAGGAAGTCATTTTGATGGTTTTAGCTGATGAGATTATTTTCCTGGTCTATTTTTAGGTATTTAATGAGAGGAAGCCCATGAACACTGCCAGCTTGGGATTTGGAGCTCTGGTCTGTCCAGGAAGAGAAATAGAGCCAAGCCTGCCCGTGATTGTGCATGAGCCCTACCGTTGTCAAAATTGTGGAGCGTATGTCAATCAACACTGCACTGTTGCACCACGCACTGGATTCTGGAGCTGCACGTTTTGCAACAAATCTAACGACAGCAACGGAGAGTACAGGGCTCCTAGTATTGAGGATTTACGTAATTGGCCAGAGCTTGCGACGAGCGTGGTCGATTATGTCGATTCAGGTTCTGTCTTGATCCATAACACAACGTTACCAATTTGGTACTATTTGTATCAGAAAATGCTGGAGGCTACATTCACCCGATGTTAGGCTTTTGTATATAGTTTTTGGAGGAACTATACTACTAGAGTTTATTGCCCTGATGTGGATGAATTAAATTTAGTGGGGTGGTGCGAGCCATTTAAATCTACCTAGGAGCGACGATACATTCTGAAGTGCAGAACTATACCTATAATGTTTATGAGTGGGATCTGGAAACTTTCCTAACCAATTTGAGGGATGTTGAATGCAGGGACTCGACGTCCTGGGTTCGTGTCAGTGTCTGAATCAAGTATGACTGCGCCAATCATCCTCCTAATCGACGACAGCTTAGATGAAGAACATTTGACGCAGTTGCAAGGGTCATTACATACGTTCTTAGACTCCCTTTCTCCTGCAACACGGATCGGGATTGTTACTTACGGACGGACTGTATCTGTCTTCGATCTGTCAGAATCGAATGTAGCTGCAGCAGATGTTCTACCTGGTGATTCTAGCTTAAGCCACGAACTCAAGCAGATGCTTATATATGGGACAGGAGTGTATCTTGCTCCTATTCATGTGTGTCTTTCTGAAGCTCATAGCATCGTATCTGCTCTGCGTCCATATCGAGGTTGTTTGCCTGAGGCAAAAAGGGAGCGATGTCTAGGAACAGCTGTTGAGGTGGTGTTGGCCCTGATTCAAGGTCCAGCAACAGAGCTTCCAGTGAACACATCCAAGCGCTCTGGTGGAAGAAGTCGGGTGCTGGTCTGCGTTGGTGGACCAACTACGTTGGGTCCTGGATCGCTTCCTTGCTCTACCACCCACATGAATTATGCGTATATGGAGAAGAATGCAGTCAAACATATGGGGCATCTTGGTCAAGAAGCTCGACGTCTAGACATAGCATTAGATATTTTATGCGCCGGGACATGTCCCGTGCGGATTCCTACTTTACAGCCATTAGCAAGTGCCTCGGGCGGTCTGTTGGTTTTGCTTGACGATTTTGGAGAGGTCTATTGCACCAACTTGCAACGTGCAGTTCGGCGCTCCACAGGTTTCGGAGGGTTGTTGGAGATTCGCTGTTCCGACGATGTTGTCGTGACTCGCGTAATAGGTGAGCTGTTTGTCTGGCATTTCAAGCAACATTGAAGACTCCATATCGTGTTTGTTCAGATGATCATATGGTGTGTTCTTATGCATGCCATTGATGGTGTTTTTGGTTGTGATTGCAGGACCAGGAGAAGAGCCTCGTGGCGATTCCCGTGTAGGACAGTTTAGAAACGATACATCCACAGCTGTGCGTTTACTTAGTGTTGAAGATTGTCAAGCATTTGCAATCACAGTGGAATTGGAAGATGACATAGAAGAAAGTCATGTATATTTTCAGATTGTTGCAAGATATACCAGTGTGCATCAAGCAGAAGTGACAAGAGTAGTGACAGGGCGCTTGCCAACGACAGATAGTATATCGGATTACTTGCACAGTGTGGATGATGAGGTACTGTATTTGATGATGAATTGGAATTTGCAGTTTTGTCTTGGTGCAAGGAACTGACCAATTTTTTTTTTTTTTTAATTGTAATTTTCTTACTAGTTGCACACGATTCTCTTCTAGCCAATATTGCTCGTACATGTATTCACTTTGTGATTGGATTGGACAATACTTGAGCATGTTCCTCTTTAATCCAAGATAAGTCACGAGCTCTGCATGCTTTTTGTTCTAATCACTTCCGTTATTTATTTATTTATTTGGTGTCAGCGCAGGTGGCTGCAGTTCTGATAGCAAAGAGAACTGTGTTGGAAGCAAAGACTGCTCGAGATGCTGCTGACATGCGAGCTTCTGTAGATGAGAGAGTCAAAGACATTTCTGTGAAGTTTGGGAGCTATGTTGCTAAGTCCAAGATACGAGGTTTTCCTTCAAGTCTTTCAAGGTTGCCAGAACTCTTGTTTCATTTGAAGCGTGGCCCTTTATTGGGTAGCATCATAGGACATGAAGATGAGAGGGCTGTATACAGGAATCTCTACCTGCAGGTATGCAGTAGTTTTCGTACTTTATTTTGTTGGCATAACCTATTGGTCTATGCTGCTTTGTCTATCTTGTTTTCTTCTTGTGCTTTCAAAAGTTTATTTTCTAGTCAGCCACTTATTGATGATGAAGTTGCAGACCATGAAGTAATCTTCATAGCTCGATTTCGGTGGGATACGCCCCTCTCATTTTATATGTGCAGATCTCAATTTGCTGCGACTGGTTGTGGTTATTTCATGTGTGAGCTCCTCCCGACACGATCAGTGTCGTATTTCTTCTAAGTCGTCTTCTAATAGCAAAATATTGTCATTCTGACAGGCTGGCTTCGAGTTGTCATTGCGTATGATGGCTCCAAGGTTGCTTATGCATCGGGAGGCAGGCACCTTTGAGGAGTTACCTGCTCATGATGTGGCCATGCAGTCGGACGCTGTGATTGTCTTAGATCATGGCACTGATGTCTTCATCTGGACGGTGAGTGCTTTGCTTGATGTGAATATCTTGTGATATCCTGTCGTGTAAAAGTCTGGAGATGTGAGAATCGTGACGTAAATCTGTGTACTTGAATTTTTATTCAGGTGCTCATGCAGACCAATAGATTTCTGTTCAGATTTTATATCACTTCGAGGAATTTTCAGAATGTTGTCGACGCACTTATTATTCTTGTTTGAGGAATTTCTATTTGTTACTAGTGACAGGTGCTTGTGAGTAGAAAATTATTTTGGGTTGAAAATGTGGACAAAAATCAGAATATGAAATGAGACTTAGATTTCTTGATTATCTCCCACATGCAGGGTTTGAGAGTTGTGGCGGATGAAGCTAGGAATGCAGAAGCACAAGCAGCTTGTCACATTCTCGCCCAAGAACTCACAGAGCAGCGTTTTCCAGCTCCTCGGATGCTTTCGTTCAAGGTCAAAGAACTGGACCTAACATGTGAAAGGCTTTGAGATTGGACAGGATGTTTGTCAATGTTTAGGCTCGTGTGTTTAGACTTTCATTTTATTTGCTAAGAATGCCTCAATGTGAGCTCTGGTAGAACAATTGGGTCTCACCTGTGTCTTCACTGCTGAACCAATTCTGATCTTTTTCATATTGATGAATCATCACAGGAGGCAAGTTCTCAAGCCCGGTACTTGCAGTCAAGATTAATACCAGCACATAAAGATCCTCCTTATGAGCAGGTCTTTAAAACCTCTCTTTCTCTCTCTCCCCCTCTCTACACATTTTTTTGATTATGTTCTTTGTCATAGCACTGTGTGAAACGTCACTTGCAATGTATCTGTTCAGAAATCTACTAATCAACACTAACTCATCAATCACAGTAGATGGAACTGATTTGCTTCCTGCATCTGGACATTATACTAACTGTGTTGTGCTGATGTTTATGTCTCTAGGAGGCTAGGTTCCCCCAGTTACGGGTTCTCACGGTGGAGCAAAGAGCACGTTTGAAGAGCAGTTTTGTGCCCACTGATGACCTGAGCTTTTGCGAGTGGATGAGACGTCTGAAGCTCATTGTTTAGTGAACCCATGCATTATATTCCCTTTTTTAATTGAACTGTATAAATGTCAATTTCATTCATCTCATATTTACTCGTTATGCTTATTCCAAAAGGACATGCTGTTGCAAGCTTCCATTGACTTGTTAAATTCACATGAGCTACGTCCATGTTCTGGTGATTGGCACACATTGATCAGGCTACAAGCCAAATAAATCAGGCCATTGGTCTTGATAATATTTTGTCTAATGGGGAACCATACAATAGAATGCCGGAGTGGCAATTTTGTTGATCAGGATAGGGTGATATGTAGACATGAAAGCCACAAGATGAAGGTTCATACTCTCTGTCTGATTGTATTGAGGTAGATCTCATCTTGTCAACTTTGCAAGAAGCTGAATAGAGACATTTGAAAATGATAATGATTAGTAGTAATTGTTTTGGGTACAATGTAGTTCATTTTTTAAACATGTAATATTTTGTTTTGTTTTCACATTTTTGTAATGGTGAATTGTTCATTCGTAATTTTTGCATCAATATAAAATGGAATGTCATCACAATTTAAGATATGATCGGTACGAGATTTTTAAACATTAGATCTTAATTAGCATTTCTGCAGTAAGAAAATATGAAATGAACATAGTAAATTGAATTATTTACATCTTTTAATTTAATTCCATTAAGTACTTAATTGATATTATTTATTCATTTTAAATAGTAGCGACGATTCCTATCTGTAACCTAACCCTTTTATTTCTACTTCTACCGACTTAATTCCCAGTTCAATAGCAGTTCGGGCAGCATTCTCTGCAGTTGCTTTAGCGGCATAATTGGTTGAGCTACGATTTATTCATTTGAAATGGTATCAATTTTGTTCTCAACATAATTTTTCATCAATATATGGTGTCTTTTTCGTCTTTTGTCCCGCGAAAAACGAATCAATAATGAGAAGATTAGCATTACTTTGTCATAAATTTTCAGCAGAGGTCAATATGCTTTCAAGCTTTTGGGTTGAGCAAGAATTATTATGAATTTCACAGTATTAAGAATTAATAATGAGTAAATTCTCTATTTTCTAAATATATTATTTGAAAATTATAAATTAAATCTTCCTAACTAAATTTACTCCTATGTACATTTATAAATACAAATTTAATAATCTTATAATGGTGATAATTTTTTATTGTTCTTATTGTTCACAATAAAATGATTGCACTGACTTTGAAGAATTGTTGAAGGTATTTATGCCATTTTAACATCTTTATCATCAGACAACTCTTGAGCTCATACTTGCAATATGAAAAGTTGATTTATTACAAACAACCACAATTGTTATATATATATATATGTATATGTATATATACACACACACACACACACACACACTTGTATACATCATTAAATTTCTATTACCTAAAATATCATTCACATTGATTTGAAAAAGAAGTTTTGGATCTGCTAAAACATCTTTAAAATTTTAATTGATCCATTGGTTTTTTTTTTTTTTGAAATATTCTAATATAATGTTAATGAAATGAAATATAATTCCATGGGATTGTAACTTAACACAAATATTAATATTCCTTATTTTAGATAACAACTGTAATGTTGCCATACATTGGATATTATCAAGTGCAACTTAATAATTGCACTGAGTCGATTTTATATTTTTGCACCAGTGTTATAATCTTGCATTAAGAAATTATACTCAAAAAATATCACAAGTGTTCACTGAACATTTTTTTTTTAACCCCATTACTTGGATAGTTTCTATGAGATAAAGTAAAAGTTGTGATTTTTATGACTATACAAACAAACAAACAACAACAACAACAAAAAAACAAAAACAAAAAAAAAAACTTAAATAAAACTGTAACCATTGCTTTAATGAGATTCATTTAACTAACATTTAATTTTGCTGTTACCCCCTACAAGACACCAAAAACATGCATATGTGAGACCACTTATAACAGTCATTATTATATGCACAACTTATTCTAATACATCCATGCAGAGATGATTATTACAATACATATTTCTTGTCTACGCCCCTCCAACATTTTATTTACATCCATTTACATACAACACCACATTTATGCCCCATGTAGTCATTTAGTATGGTAAACATTTTAGGCATTGAAATCCAAAAACAATTAAACTTTTCAAGTAAATAATCATGTCATTAGAATTCATTCAAAAAAATAGATGTAACTGTATCCTCAATTCTACATGAATATTGTATGCACAAAAGTTTCTTGTTGAATTAAAAAGATCCTAACAAAGTACAAATGTTGAATTAAGCTGAAGAGATACTATGTTTTAATCATCATCTACCATTCAATAAAACTGTATTAGCAAAAAGCCTTGTGTATGTTGAATTCACATGGGAGGTTCATACTACTGAACTTGGTGGCAGCATTTGCTAGGAATATCAACTTTGAACAAATAAAACTAAAGTGTTGATTAAAAAAACAAAGGACAGAAGAAACCTGGTATAGTGCAAAGCAATAGGGTTGTAATGGATGAATGACATCCATTTCAAGTCTTCCAAGTATAGTTCCTTGAACTACACAAATGAGAATAAAAGCCCCCCTGAATTTGATAATTATGGGAAGCAGGATTTGAGCATGAGGATCAGCTGATGGAGGTGGGCATGAAGATTCCCATTCCACCACATCGTACAATGCAATAGAGCAAGCATCCCATTAAAAGAAAGCAGAATCCCCACAATAAACTGATTGGCCTTGGAAAACCCTTGGAATCCATCCTCCTCTCATGCCCTTTGCCTTCCACCCACATGACACATTCCACACCAGAATCTCCTGGCTGACTGCTTCTCCCTGTCAATCACCATGCGGAGTCATAATCCACCAGAGCATATTCTGCCATAACTTTCCTCCTCATGTGAAAAGAGGAAGAAGAAGAAGTATAAAGAGTTTTGAGAGGCGGCTTCAATTTCCAACCGAAATCGTCCTGATAGCTCATGATGTTGAAGGGTGGATCTGTCCCGGACGACATTCCAGATAGAATCTGGGATCGAGCTTTTAAGACGACAGATTCCACTCTGTAACTAGCCGGTGGATAAATGGAGGCGCAGTGACGGACAAACCCGTCGCCATCATGTGGCACCAGGTACAATGACACGTCACACCTGAATGAAGTGTGCGAGCAGGGTAACGATTTTTGGAGATCATACCTTCATGTCAACGTGGAATACAGTCGATGGGTCCTGCAGAGAAACGACAAATGATGTCCATGCCACGCTGGCACTCCTTGGATGGAACGGGCGGATCGCACCACTGTGCCCAGATGCGCACTACTGGATGCTGCGCAAAGAGCATCGTGCCGGGTCCATAACCCCTCGCTGACCACCACCTCGCCACTCTCTGGACCCGTTCCCGGATAATGGCTACGGGGCCAGCTGCAGATCCGTGATACGTACGTACCCAATGGGCGTCGCTGTGTCATAAGCATACTATACTAACTAATTGTACCAGTACGAAATATTTTACGTATTTCGGCGAAGTGGTGGGGGCCAAGGAGAAGCGATGGTGCGGGAGCTTTCATGTCCAGGAGCTCGTGTTGATAAGGCCACGATAGCCTGCGCGTTTGTTCTCCTCGACAGCTGATAGTGTTTGTTTTTCGGCGTTGCGCATCCCTGTGAGCTCGTGCGCATTTCTTTGTTTCGTAGTAGTTGTGTGTGCGAGTTGGATTTGTGATGGGTTTCCCTACTTAGCTTGACGTCTCTGCGGGATTTCCGTGTTTTTGAGGAGTTCGTTTGTGATTGAGGGACGGGAGAATTTTGCTGTGCACTTGAGCCATCTGTGAATTGTGAGAAGGCTCGAGGCTTTTGTGGGTCGGTGTGGTTTCTTTTTTTCTTTTTTTAGTTTTTTTTCTCGCAAGGTTGTTGGAGTTGAGTCTGCGTTTTGTGGTCGCAAAGGGTTGTTGGGTGTGGTTTGTTCTTGGTAGAGGTGTCCATCCGTTATGGCTCGGTTTTGGTTTCGCCCTGTGCGAACATTTTCCGGTGCGATGATCAGGAATTTTGAGAGTTAAGTTCTTATTCGCGTACTTTAGTTCTGCAAGAGAATGTAATTGTGCTTGTTCTAGGAACGTGAGCGTCGGTACTGTTGTTGAGTGCGATGGTTTTACAGTGCTCTGCCAGATTGGTGGATTTTGTTCACTTTTTCTGAGCGGAAGGCGAATCAACTGTGGGGTTTATTAAACACATTTAATCTTTCAGTTCAGGGCTCTTCCGCGTTTGTATTGGGGATGTGACCTCTTGGTCAGTGTAGACGCTAGTGTGCAAGCAGGTCGTTATTGGGAGAAAACGCGGTGGCGCTGTTCATCACCCAAGTTTGACATGTTTACTTGTTTTTCGTGAATGGATAAGGCTTTGTCTTTCTTCGAGGGCTCGCAGGGAGAATGCATGCGTTGTCGATTCGTATGTTACCTTCTTTTTTCGTTATTTGTGTGCTTTTGAGGTGGCTGTGTATGCCCAATTGATTACGTCCACGGTGGACTTGCTCTTCTTCTAACCCCTCTTTTCGTATAACATTGGGCTGGAAGTTTGGCCATGATTAGAACTTGTATGACTCAATAATTTGTCTTTTAGGTCTTATCTGTCTCCGTTAACTCCGTCTTCTTCCGAGATTTCACTAGTGTGATCAGCATCTCTGCCAGCAAGATTCTTTGCTGTCATCAGTTTGTTTTCGATGCTGATTTGCTCGCAATGTGACTATGGCTGAAGAGTGAAAATTCAGACAATGCCGCTGTTGTTTCTTGTGATTTTTTTGTGCAGATCGTGGGATACGCTGTCCTTTAAGGATGCGATAGAATTGTTGCTTTCTAGCTGATTTGTTTTGCTGCGGGGTAATTACAGAATAGCATTGTTCCGAAAGTCATGGCTCTGAAGACAGCAGCCATGGCAGGAATCTCCGGGACCGCGTCGCTTGAATCCGGCATCAGAGCAGTAGTAAGTGTGGGCTGCTCTCAAACTCTAGATTATTTACAAGTTCACATCAAGAATGTGAGCATTTGTAGCTGGTGATTAGGATGGAATAGTCGTCTTTGGTGACAACGGTTTGACGTTGTTTTGTATGTTTCGTATGTTTGACGTTGTCTTGTATGTTTCGTATGTTTGACGTTTTCTTGTATGTTCCTGGGGTGCAGAAGGACGTGGGAATATCTGCTATGGATATGCCTTCCTACTCTGGCTGCAGGCTCCAAGGTCCGTCTTGCCATGAATTCGTGCCCTCAACCGTATTCAAAGAAAGTTTAAGCAAATAAATTGTACCGAAATCAGTCTTGCATTCCTTATCTTGCTCGCTACGAATCCTCCAACGCTGTCACGTCTTCAAGATGTCATCCCTTGTTTGCAGTTAAAGGCAGCAAGAAACCAGCTTCCTTGACGGTCAAGACCACTTCAGGTGTAAGGTGTATGGGAGCGGAAGTGCCTCCAGCTTGGCCTGGAAGGGCTGTCGTAGAAGACGTTAAGATCAGAAACGGTCCGAAACCTATTTCCCTTATCGGATCGACTGGCTCTATTGGTACACAGGTGACATATACTGTTCTGATGTACACTGGTTCTTGCATAATACGCTACAGTTCCTAATTTACTGACAAGTGAATACATTTGAATAATCTACAATGAATTAATGGCCTAGGCATCTGGTTATTATTGTCAGGGTAACTTTCATTGGGCTTTTAATCTGTTGATTCTGTAATTTTGCTAGTGTTCAGTCTCAAGGAACAATCCTCCAGTATTTTGGTGGAGATGAGGCGATATATACGATCATTTTGTTGAATTAGTGCTGTAAGGTTCTAAAGCTTGGGTTGTTTTCTGTGTTGTAGACGCTTGACATTGTCGCCGAAAATCCGGATAAATTCAAGGTCGTGGCTTTGGCTGCCGGTTCCAATGTCAGATTGTTGGCTGAACAGGTAATTTCTTTACATCTGAACGCACTCCTAGGCTGGTATCTATTCTATTAAGATATTACTAAACGCCAACTTCTTTTCAAGAATTTCAGACTTGGTTACATTTTTGTCCTCTTAGGATTATTGCGTCCAGCGCCCTCATTCTTATTTTGTTAAAGATACTTGTTTCAGCAATTAAACCGCAGCATTTATTTTATTTTATTTTATTTTTTCTCCTTTGTTCGAATTGTGTGTGTGTGTGTGTGTGTGTGTGTTGTCGCATGTTTGTGTTGTTTACTAATACTTCACATTCGCACACATTCTGTTTCAGATTAAGGCGTTCGGACCTAGCCTCGTGGCAGTTAAAAATGCTTCATCAGTGCCTGCTTTAAAAGAAGCCCTTGCTGGATTGGACAAGCTCCCAGAAATCATGGTGGGCGAGGAAGGCATTGTGGAGGTTTGTATTTGTCTTACGGGACATGCAGCACGCATAGGAAGGAGCTTCGGCTTGTGTTCACCACTGACTTGTTTGTGTGTGCTTCATCTACTGCTGCCGTAACTTGTCTTAACGTCATCATTTTTGCCCAGAAATTGTGAGGAATGTAAACATATATCCTCGATGTTACTCGTTATAATCTGTATGGTTGTAAATTGAAAGTTTGTTTTCCCAATCAGGTGGCGAGGCATCCAGAAGCCGTCACTGTCGTCACAGGGATCGTTGGTTGCGCAGGATTGAAGGTTCACCCTTTCCCTCAAAACGTCTTATGTTTCGTAACTGAATGCATGGAGCGGTTTCTAACAGGCTAGAAATTTCAAGTTCTCTATTATCACTGTGACCTCTTCTTTCGTAAATGCTTAACATATTGTATATGTCATTGTATGCCAGTTGTTTAACATTATTTTATTCGTCTTTGTAAATCGATTTCTAAGTCAAATTCTTACTCTGGTTTGTCTTGCTTTTAAGTTAGGTGGTAAAATCTATTTGCTATGTTTTAAATTTAAGATTTGTTGGTTGCAGCCCACAGTTGCTGCTATTGAAGCTGGAAAGGATATTGCTTTGGCTAATAAAGAAACCTTGATTGCTGGAGGTCCATATGTTTTACCTTTGGCCAAGAAGCATGGCATTAACATCTTGCCTGCTGACTCTGAGCACTCGGCCATCTTTCAGGTTTTGCTCACTGTGCCATTTCTACTCATTTGAGTAGGAATAGCCTCAGTACTATTTCATCTAGAAGTTCGGAACCTGAGCTTTATGAAGACTGAACGAGTCCACATTAGCTGGCTTATGAAGACTGGATGAGTCTATACTAGTGGGTGGATAATCTGCAAGAAATTGTATATTCAGAGATATAACAGACGTCTCGAGTGTGAATGGGAAATTGAGACTACTGCTCCTTTCTCCTTCGTGTAGTTAATATCCTCTAATAGAAGTGAAGGAGAGCCTCAATTCACAACTAATTTTGTTCAAGGCTAGGCAGTGGTGCTGGATTGTTGATTTTGCTAAGGAAAGTCACGCTTGTTTTGTGCCAGTGTATCCAAGGTCTTCCTGAAGGTGGATTGAGACGGATTATCCTCACAGCATCCGGAGGTGCATTCAGGTATTTGAATGAGGGTATATTTCCTGCGGTTGCCCAAGTGGTCGCAGCAAATTTCATAGAGTTTATAGAATTCATCCTCTTTATCCAGAGGAATCATACATATACGTGTTGTCGTTTCAGGGATTGGCCTGTGGAGAAGTTGAAGGAAGTTAAAGTAGCAGATGCTTTGAAGCATCCCAACTGGAGCATGGGCCGTAAAATTACGGTTGATTCTGCCACGCTCATGAACAAGGTAAGCCTTTCTGAGTTGCACTTGCAAAGCTGGCAACAATTCATTTCACTCGGTGTTTTCTCAAACTTTTTTTGCAACTAAGTCCTGCTGGTATCTATTTTACGGATGTCGCTTCAATTGGAACAGTTGATGGATCTTCTTTGGAGCATGTATGCTTCCTTGTGCTTAGAAATGACGTTAAATGTATTGCTTGTCAGGGGTTGGAAGTGATTGAAGCTCACTATCTCTTCGGCGCTGATTACGATGACATTGATATTGTTGTCCATCCCCAATCAATCATTCATTCCATGGTGGAGACACAGGTAAGTCTCATGTTTGACATGGAGAAAGTTTTTCCAAACCATTTGTGAATAGGTTATAGTTCACCAAGAGCTCAGAATGTAGACTTGTGCTTTCGTCACATTGGTTATACGATTGCTGACCTCTGGGATGATGTCTGTAACCTCTGTTTTATAGGACTCTTCAGTAATTGCTCAATTAGGCTGGCCAGACATGCGACTTCCCATCCTGTACACCATGTCGTGGCCAGAGCGTATTTCCTGTTCAGAGAAGTCCTGGCCTCGTCTGGACTTTTTCAAGTAAGTTTATATATCTTTTTCTGATTTTCTCCTGGTGAAGTTTTCCATGCACTGCTTTAATTGTAGAGTATGTATTTTTTTGTTTTATTGTTTGAATTAACTGCTTAGTTTAGATACTTATTATCGGAAAATGTACGCTTGAACGTGAAGGTAGGGCTAAATCTCAGAGTCATGTATGTACATCGATGTTTCGTCGAGCTTGGCTTACGATTTGACCTGGTTGTGAGTAGAATGGGAAATCTTACTTTCATGAAGCCCGACCACGCAAAATATCCCTCTATGGCACTCTCTTACAGCGCTGGCCGAGCTGCTGGAACGATGACTGGTGTGCTGAGTGCTGCAAATGAAAAGGCCGTTGAGCTGTTTCTTGAGGAGAGGTACTTGCGACACAAAACTCAGTTCCTCACCAATAACAGAATTGATCATAATATTGGCTTTTTACAAAAGATATGAGAATCCATGAGTAGTTCGGGTAGGGTGGAATAGATTGAGTTCAGGTTCTATGGTAGAGCTTCGATTCCTCAGGAAATCTGTATTCATCACTTTTAGTTATCAGCAGTGAATTCAACACACCGGCATGGGTGCCATCACCGTGATGATTCAGTCTGTAGATGGTTGCTTGATCCTAGAGTCCTAGTCCAGCGTAATCCTATGTCTGTAGTTTTGACGTCGATTCTTCTCTTAATGCAGGATTGGCTACTTGGACATCGTGAAAGTGATCGAGAAGACCTGCGAGAAGCACAGGGAGGAGTTAGTTGAACTGCCTTCCTTGGGAGAGATTCTTCACTACGACGGATGGGCACGAGAATACGCACAAGAATTGATAGAATCAGGTTCGTTTCGGACAAAAGTAGTGGCGTAGTGGAATCCATTGCAACACTGCTAGTCCTGAAGAAACCGAAGCCAACTGTAGACGAAGGCCTATTCTGACCAATGATCTCAACCGAATGGATTACTGCAGCAGCTGTTCGTAAACTAGGTGCCATTCTGTAGTGTGGTCTAGGTTTTGATTCACACTGAACGCAACAAGTTCTGACCAACTTGTGATTCTAAAGCTTCCTAGCGAAGTAGCGCCACAATTTTAAGTCTTTCAGCATAGGGAAGCTCGACAGGTTTGAAGATTTGAAGGCATCTTTTTAATTACTTTGCTTTGATGCTTTAGAAACATGAAACAATTTAAGGCATCTTCATATCATCAACAAAGTGTTTTTGTTTTGTGGAATAAAATAGACCATTGAATGGATGATTGAAATTTAAAATAAAATATGGTATAATTAGTCATAAGAGTTTGTAATGTGATTTCTAGTTTTCTTAGGAAAGTTATAAAAGACCTCTAGTTTGAACTTAAACTTCATCTAAATAAGAATATCTTCATTATCTAGATTATGGTATTGTGAGGTCAACAATTATTCTAAAAAGACCTTGAAATTAATAATATTTGTGTAAATACTTCATTCTCTTTTATTTTTTCATTTATGTAGTTTATTCTTAAAATATATTTTTATAATATTATAATGTGCTTTAAACAATGTAGTTAATTCAATCCATACTTTATTAGAAGATTAATACAATTGTATATGTGGAGATATATTATTCTTAACAAAATTTGTAATTATAGTTAAATACAATGCATTATTTTCTAATTATTTACACTACCTATGCCTTGAATAAAAAGGTGCTCAAAGAATTATAACAACTACTATTGTAGTTAATGCTACATGTAACAAATCTATTTGACTTACTGTGTTAATGATTTCTTTGCTTTATAAATTAAAGTCAATCTATGCTTTCAAAAATTACAGTATGTTCCATTAAACTCTTAAGCATGATTAATATTAGTTCTTTAAATTATATTATAAAATATGTTTAAATTTATGCTATATTTTTATTTAATTATTATATATATATATATATATATATATATATATAAATTTGTGATTGTTGATTCTTGTTTATGATATTTGTTTAATAATATTTATATATAGACTAATATTCTAAGTAAGTTAAAAATTTCTAATATTCATATGTTGAAAAATTTCAAAAAAAGAATCTTCTCTTTCAATAAATCATTACATATATTAATTTGTTGGATTCCATCATGTTCTAATACTATGTGAAAATCACATAATATTATGTGTTCTTATTAATTGTATTAAATCTCTTTTTTTCATGTATATAAAGGTGATTTTTGAAAAGATTATGACTTTTTGGTGCCCACTTGTCTACTATTCTCTTGTTGATTTTGAAATATATTTATGTTTTTATTATATTGCTTTATTTTACCATCAATATGTATTGCAATTTTTGCCTAAATAAAATAAGAAACTAATATAATTTTTTTTAAGTGTAAATATTTATATATAGACTATTGCTTGCAAATTTATTAATGTTCTGAATTTTAATAAATAAAATGCTTCAGAAGTATTGTTAAAATTTATTCTAAAAAAGCATTTTAAAAATATTGTGTTTATACAAATTCAAAAAAATAGTAATTCTTTTTGTTTCAAAGAGAACCATATATTGTGCATATTTAATAGTGTTGTTAAAAAAATTATAGTTTTTTTTAGAATATTTATAAAAAAAATATATTAGCACCTAGTGAAGTATTTGTCATGGATTAAACTCAATTCTTAAAATTTTCTTCCAATAGAAAATCAAGTTTTTAAAATTTTATTTTTGATATTTTATTTTATTGTATTGTAAAATATAACAATAAAATAAATAATATAAATTTTATAATGTACTTTTTTAACCATTCTTTTTATAAAATACATAATTGTAATTAAATAAATTTTAATTTTTTCATTAAGATCACATTAAAAAGTCATTAATGTTAACATGGTTTTTAATGTGATCTTAATGTGTCTAAAAACTGCATAATAATTTAATCTTTATTAATTGAAACAATTTTAATTTGTTTCAATTTTAAAAGGTACACATAGAAATTTTATGTCAATTTGTTTCAATTTTTTCTCCTATATATATCTTTTTAAAAATAGATTATTATATTTTTATTAGAAAATATTTATAATTTTAATAATAGTATTATACTATTAAATAAGTCAAATAGTATTATTACAACTTACAAGTATCTTTATAAGTCATTTTTTTGTTGATTTAAATTATTTGTTTGTTTTAAGTTAGTTTGTATACAAGATTTAGAATTATACAGTTTTTTTGATTTGTATATATATATATATATATAAATCTTTTTTAATTTTAATATTACAAGAAGACAGTTTAATAATTTTCTAATGTTATAATTTGATTGTTAAAATTTACATCACTGATTTACTTCTCAAAACTATATAAGTATTAAAAATCACAGAAACAATGCAAAAATTATATTTTTTAATTAAAATCTTTATGATATTTTTTAACACATTTTTTAACATCATTGCATTCTCATACTACATGTTTTTAAAGTTATTGCATCTAATTATAATTCTTTTTAAATTTTAAGTTTTAAAAAAAAAGTACCATTAATATCATTTAAAATTTAAATGTTTGATGTAGTTCTGCAATGAATGTATCTAAATTTTCAGGATTTAACTACATATAATCAAGTACTTTTAATTTTTTTGAAGTATAGTGCAATCAATTGTAATAAAAATTAATTAATTTTTTAATGTAAAAATATACTTACAAAGTAGGGCGTTTAATTAGATTTTATGTCTACTGATTGAAAAATCTAAAATTTTGAACGAAAGCATTCATCCATTTTTGAAATATTAGTCAAACACCATCCATAAAGGGATGAATACTATTGGATGAATGAAACCAGACTTCCTCAGATGATCCTCAGCCTCTTTCCCGCTCGATTTGAACGAGTTTCATGACAGCGCTGCGTAGTGCTTTAGAGAGTGTTTGGAGCATTTTTTTTACAAGTTTTTGCGTGCCTGTGTAGAGGATATTCTTTAAAACCTTGATTCAAGACTTGTTAGTACCTGGAAGGAGTACTGTCACCGACTTCTAATCTGGAGCTTTCAGCTCATTTGGGGAATTTCCAACTCCGTAAATGTGCATGAGATTATAGGGAAGGAGTTATGTTCCGGGTTCAGCATTGCTTCATGGCGGTCTATTTCCCGCTGCTCCTTGCTTGGATCATTGAAGCAAAGGATTCGGGAACTAGTAATGAAGTTACCAAGAGTCTTTCCTATGAAGTGCAAGATTTTTCGCATTCTGATGGCCGCCTGCTGTTGTTTGGGTACGTATTTTGTTTCACGTGGAAGATTTCATGTGAACGAACGCCACTAATTATATGCTGAATGTAATTACTGGTTAAGGCAGTAAGAAGTACAGAAAATGATGGAGACCCTGATTTATATGCCTGTTGTAGATGCATACGACTTAATGTTAGCTGGCGTCCCAAATGCGCATCAACTATTTTATAAACCACAGTAGGAACCAAAAATGGGAGTCATGAAGCCACTAGCAAAGTCATTCAAGTTTTACTTTGCAGATTGGTACATTTCCTCTACCGGACTTCAGCTCATAATAATAATCTAATGTGCATGTCATAAAAAGTTAATCTGAAGGAACTTCTTGTATGGTCATGCACTCTTCACCCTAGCCATTGTGTAGAGTATAACGAACCATGTCATATTGTGTCAAATACAGCTACTATCAAGAGAGCATCCCGCAAGAAATAATTCCTTGTCTTAATCTTGCTTAGTCTAAGAGTTGATCATTGAAAACAAATATTACAGATCACATGTTGCAGTCTACTTGCAGTACAACTGGAATAGCTTGACTTGTTTTCAAATGCTCTATTGAATGTGAACTCTAGAAAACGTATTAATCCAAATTCTAACTAATCCACGAGGGAGTAAGCACCCAAGTCTTCGTACTGAACGTTGAATATGCAATCTGAAAAGTGAACTAATGTAATGCTTGCGACCAGCTACTCTACTTTCATACTTTTTGACGTGCCTCGATAGTGAAATTTATTACGACAAGGAATTATTTCTTCGCTGCATATTCTATCTTGAGCAGACTATGTTCGGATAGATTGTGCCAATACATGGAAAACATGGAAAATCATGCTTTGAATGACGACCTAGCCTTAGTCAAATTTCAATTACAACCTTTCTGCGACTACAATCGCACCCACTGAACTGACAAGGGAGTATGATCATTGAAGTGTTATTGTCTACATCCTCTATTTTAGTCTTGGAATTCACATTAACTTGTGTTATTAAGAGCGACTTTCTCTTTTTCACAGCGAGATAAAGATGGACACATTAGCCTTGAGGCGCAAGGACTGTATACTGGACATTTCTGTAGAAATTGGTGATAAGGTGAGTGGTGTCTCACTCTCAATGAATTGGCGTTTGCTAGCAGACTTATGATCGCTATTTATTCTGTCTCGGCATCTGAGACATTTGATTCTACCGTTTTGTCAGGCCTGGACGCATCAGGTGAGTTCTGCCTCATTTGCGTTTCAGATACCTTTGTCAACTTTTGGTGGCAAGATCGGTATGATTTCTATCCATGAGCATGAAGGAAGGATGCCCTCCCTTTGGAACCACTTCTTCCTTGTACGAGGTTCGAAATATTTATTTTTTCTGCTGAGGTAACTTCAGAAGATTAAGATCAACTCATGAGAAGTGAGAGTCTGGTAGACCGATAGAGTGAAAAATGCATTCCTTCCAAGAGATAGAGAAGTTTGTCATTCGCAGTCTTATATTGAGAACTAATTTAAATGATATGTGGTGTCATTATCGAATATTTCGCCGTGTCTGGGATAGACGTGGGAGTGCAACGAATCGATGCAATGTTGTCCGGAGATTGTACAAGAATAACAGTTCCAGGTCAGTATATCTAGCCTGCTAATTGTGTCCATTTTTATGGCTAAATCAACTTTCATTTGGAATTCCATGCATTTTACTTTGTTGAATGAAATTTTTGGTCTGTGGCTCTACTGATCTTCGTCAGTTACAACTTAGATTCCTAGAACTCCTGCCATTATCGTGATGTTCCAGGACTGAAGAAGCTACCTCTTTGTATGAAGTCTGGGATAGCTCCGGTATTTGGAGGAGAGCTCTTCTCTCCTTACCGAAAGATTCAACACGTGCGATAAACCGAATGCAATTGTTTGACTGGGAAGCTGGCACACACAACTTAAGATATGAAGGCATGTCAATTTAAATCAGTAATGCTTTACTTAAATGAGTTATCCAAAGCTTGATTGGTTCTTGCAGGGACTGCATTGATTTCGTGGATCCCCACGATGTGCCCTGTGGTTAACTACATTGAAAAAAGCTCCAGCCTACTTCTTTATACGGAGCTTCCGACACATGAGAAATTGATGTGTCCTGTAGTTTCAACTGACGTGGACAATATTTGCAGTATAGCAGGAGCTTTAGGTATGATAAACTTAAACTCTTGTTTAAATTGGCGAACGTTTCAGCTGTCAATGAGTTTTATGTTCGTTTTGAGAATGATAATGCAATAACGGACAAGTATTGCATGCGTTGCATTTCAAAGAGGTATATCCTACAGCATTTGAGGAAAAAATATACTCTAAAAGCGCGTTCCTGAAGAATTTGGGACTCTACATTCGGAATCAAATTGGAAATTCTAATTGGCACCTCATATTTGGTGTGCGTTTCCTGCAAACGTGGCACATTCATTGTCTTGGATTTATGTTACTGTTCCTTAACATGGTTAATAGCTGGTTACGAACACATCTTTTGGAGGGCACAGAAACTGAGTTTTCCAACTTGAAGCCCCTTGGCACAGGTTCTTTCCTCGGTTTTCACCGGCCTCATAGTTTTCAGCGAGGAACGAACATGGCATTGTGTTTTCTCTACATATTTTGAAACTCTTTCATCTGGCCAAAAATAATTCTCTTGAAGTCATCATTGATTAGATTTATCATTTCTCCATATGAATTTTTTCGCCAACGGTATCTGAGGTGCATACAGTTTTTAGTTGATGAGCTTGTTCATTGTCTATGTGTTAGCTCACGAATTTGCACCAATAATTCTTGAAGGGGAGCAGCAAACAAGATGTCACAGCACTGATATGAGCTTCTCTGGGTACTCAAGGCAAACTAATACTCATGTAGCACAAGACTTGAGACGCTCTACCGACATATTTTACCAAGATAATTTGTGGATGGACGCACATCAATATCTTCGCAAACTAATGGACTCACCTGAGGATGACTTAGGCTTTTACTACAACTGCACCACACAACGTCGATCGTTCAACGATATATTGATACAGTCCGGGCGATGGAGAAGGGACTGCAATGGACGTCTCATCCGAGATCACCCCTAATAGCTTAATTTCGACCTCGACAATTCACATGCCACACACAGGTATTGAATTGTTCGTAAATTCAAGTTTTGAGGTTGATTCATTCCAACCAGAATTTCTCTTTAGATTCCGAGTGAAATTTTTCGAACGGATGTATACAGCTTAATCTGCTTATAACTCAACCATTTAACCTCACCACGTGGAAAAAACTGCAGATTCACAATTCTGAGAAGGCAAGGCTCGTTGCTCATGCCAGACAGCCACGAAGACCGACGCTCTTTAAGTACAGTTCCTTATGCGCTACAAGCTGTGGTTTGACGAGTTTGAACCCTGACGACGTGTGCCAATACTGGGATGTAAAAAACCGATTAAAGTTTAAATCTAAGAAATGGTTAACAGCAAGATGTTAAATGTAAAATTATATGTCTTCTTTAACTTGTATATATGTTTTATTCTTTATATTTTTCAATTTATTTTTATGATTGGGAAAACGTTACTTACAGTTCATTGCTGAAATTCATTTTTTTTGCAGATTTTTTTGATCTTGTTCTTAAATTGTTAGATGTATACTCTCTCTCTCTCTCTCTCTCTCTCTCTCTCTCTCTCTATATATATATATATATATATTTACACAAAAAAATTCTCTCCATTTTTATGGAAAAGTTCATAAAAATATATTTTACACATATTTCATTTAATGAACTATTTGTTTTTTAAGAAACTACTTTTGTAAAAGACATAGAAAATAACCATGTAAAAATAAAACTAAAAATAAAACTAAAAATAAAAAATTATGCTTATGTATTTTGATAAATTAAAACTTAATAAAAATTATTTAAATTTTATTAAAAATATATAAAATAATACATATAATTTGAAAGGGCATGTAAGATTGTGTTTTTTGGAGCTAGGTTAGAAAGTGAAATGGTCTTATAAACAATCACAACCCTAGCTAAGCTTGGAAATTTTTATTTTTGGATATTAATAAAGAATTTTTAAAATTATATATATAAGTTAGATGATAGGTAAGATTAGATTGAAGTTGGTATTTTTTTAAAAAATAATAAAATAAAAAAACTCTTTTATATTAGAATTTAGTCACCATGTGATAATAGATTCTAATGTTTTGAAATTGTGGAAAAGAAGAAGAGTAGCAAGAGTGACCTACAATGCAAAAATTATAAAGCTTTGATAATTTCTAAAAAAAAATAAAAATTAATACAAATATAAAAATAATAATTGGTGTATAAACCATATTAACCAATAATATAGGCAATTATAAGGAAGTAAAGATGTACTATAAAATATTTAAAAGAGCTTTGACAAAAGAGTAGAGACCAAATAGAAATACTTTTATAATGGCGGTTTATTATTAAAATCATAAATCTTATAATTAAAAAGAGAAGAGAAGAAAAAATATTGAGATAAAACATGTTGGTACCAAATAGTATACAAATATAAAATGCACCAAAAAATAAGCACAATTGCTAGGTATTAAAATATATGCATTAAATTTAAAAGATATTGATATAGATCCTATATTAGTCTTGGAACTAAATAAATACTTAGATATATTAGAAGAAGACACTAAAAATTGAAAAGATAGAAGTTGACTTTTAACTTTGCAAATAAACCAAGACATAATTGGAATCATGTCAATTTTAATAAGTATAAAATCTACACTATATAGAGACAAAAAATAGAGATTTAAATAATCATAAAGATCACAAAAACTTTCTACTATAGGGGCTAAAAAAAAATTTAAATAATTAGCTAATATAAAATTTTAAAACAAATAATAAACTCTAATGCAAATAATTCTATAGTGATCAATACTATTAGTAGCAAGCTTAATAGAAATAGCTTATAATAGCTATTATAAGCTATTTTTTTAATATACATCTTCTTTGAACAAAGAAGATGCATATTAAAAGAGAGGTTACTATTAAAACTTCTTATGAGATGATTCATGTGGCTAGAATATATCCAATAAATTTGAATAATATTTTTTCTTCTAAAAGATATAATAAGAACATAAAGGCCAAATTTGTCAATCTAAAAGATAAGAGGTAATACTCACAAGGTTCTTCAAGACCACAAAGGATTCAAAAAAATTAGAAGATTAATATAAGAAGAAAAAGATTGTATTTTTTAAGGAGGAATTTATAATGTGATTCTATTTTTTTCTTATAAAATTAAATATCATATCTTATTATGCTAAGAGATTAAACAATATGATAATAATATTTTAATTAAAATTTTATGCTTATAGTGCTAGATCCAAGTATGGCATCTTATTTTTATAAAAATATAATTACTATGATAAAAAAAATTTAAGATTTCAAAATAAATAAATCTTTGGAAAAAAGTTAATTTTTATATATTAGAAGTAGTTTTAGATTATATTTTAGATCCAAATAGGATTGGAATAGAAAAGGTATGCATATTGATTTTTTCTATATAAAACATCTTATCAACAATATATGAATATTTATATACAATCAAGTGCCTTGGATTACTCTCAAAAATATTTCTTGTGATCTATTAGAAAAGGTTAATATATATATATATATATATATATATATATATTTGAAAACACAATTTAAAGATGGATTTAGTAGATATATTATTTTAAGGCCTAGCTTGAATATTTTAGGAGAAGAAATTAGAACACAATAAAATCACCTTGTGATAAATGATCTTGTAGAAGGAAGATACTTACTTAAAATGAACAAAGTATGTGATCTTTTTTTAAAGACCAACTATAAATTGTGGATTTTTTTTTAAAAAATTAGATTTTTTGAAAAAAATAAAAGACATGATATTGGTGTATTAGCTTAGTTAGATAGATTTTTTATAAACTTAAAATAATCATTAAAATAATAGATTATTAGATATAAAGTTTAAAGAAACATTGTATTATTACATCACCTTTTGGTGGAAGTATTGGTTCAACTTTCAAAATATATATATTTTTTATTTCAATAATGCAAGGATTATTAAATAAGTGTATATTGTATGGTCAAGAAAAAATATAGATGGATATTTTAACAAATTTTGACAAAGTTTACTAGGTTTTATGAACCATTTTATAAAGAATACACATTGCTTAGGTCCAAACAAGAATTTAAGTATGAAAAAAAAATTAGAAGCTTACTAAAATCTAAAATCTAATGTATAAGACAAAGTTGTACAAAGAATTATAAAAAATATTTTTAAAAAGTTTAGTTTTTTAAATAAATGGTGGCTTAAGAGACAATAAATAAAATAAATAATTTAATAAAAAAATATAAAGATAGATATATAAAAAATTAATTTTAAATTATAAAATAAAATTATTTAAAATTATTTTTTACTTTTCTATAAAATAGCTAAAATATAATTATTAGAAAATAAGAAAAAATTAAAAAATATATATTAATTATACTACTCACACTGATACAAAAATAATATGAGAGTTAAAAATATATGGATGTATTTCAATTTATTATGTAGAACATACAAAGATAGATAATTGATTATAAAAACTCTACTTAAATTGAATCATAGTCTTTTTATAAATAAAAAATATAATAAAAAATATAGCAATAGAAAAATACATAGCTTAGATAGGATTGAAGTGGAGTTTCTTAGTACTTTTAGACATTATCAAAAAATAATATTTAAGATTAATTGACCAATCTATCACCAAAAGATATTTTTTAAAAAATATTATAGATAAAAAATAGTACCTTTGCACAAAAGTAGAAAAAGAACCAACCTTTAAAATTGGCATCCTATTAGCTTATTAAACATACAAAATAAAATTACTTGTAGAATTGTTCTACCTACTACCACAAATCAACAATTATTTAGTTATTATGCAAATTATTTAATATTGCAATAAAAAGAAAAGAAGAATATATTATTAATCTTGTGAGAATTCTTAAAGACTTTTCTTTTGGTTGGAAATAAATCAATCTAAATCTATAGTTTATTTAAAATACAAACAATACTCAAGTCTACAAAATTTAATCAATTTGAGTAAACTTAAGTATTTGTATATATTATTATTAAACTCCTTAAGATCTTTTTTGGTTTATTTTTTAAATTCAAAATTTTAGCTAATTCTTTGTAGAGAAGATCAAAAAAAAAAAAAAAAAAAAAAAAAAAAAAAGTTTTAACTTTTTATATAAACCAATGTGGTAAGAAGAATTACAATAAAAAATAATATCCTTCTATTATTTCAATATTTTTATTAATACTTTTGAATAAAATCTTTGAAAGAAATTGAAAAAATTAAAACAAATGTAAATTTTTTTTATTGGAATAGCATTCATGTACTTATTTACACCAAAGTTGTATGACATATTTTTTGTAAAGCTTAAGTTAAAGACTAATTAGGTCTCATTGAATCTATTGCAGCAATAGAGGTCTTATTAGCCAAATAGATTATTAATATATTACAGCTTAATTACTATAATATATAAAAAATCATACAAAATAGACATAAATGATTAAACTAAGGATAAAAATAATTAAAAATATAATTTTAAATAGGCCCTTAAATCCAATCAACAAGATAAAAATTTATAGGATTTTATTTATTATACCTACCTAAATCATTAGAAGATTTTCATAGAAGATGGATCTTATTTCCTAAAATAAAAGATAAATTTATACAAATCATTTAAGAACTTTATTTCACATTTTTTTTTAAAACTTTGGTTCTAATTCATCTGATGCATTAAAAATAAATGGTTTTTTTATATTAATTCATAAAAATAATATATAAAAATATATATATATATATATAGATATATATATATATATACAGAAATTTTATATTTAATAAAAATATTTCATTATAACTTTATTTTATTTAAACAATAAAAAAGTCTTTAATTATAAATCTAGACAAAAATAATCTAGTTAAAGGCTTTGCCAATACTATTAGGATAGCCTTAAAATCTAAAGAATTCAAAAATAAAGTTGAAGCTAATAAACTATTTTATAGGATGATAAATAAAATATTTTTTATTTATGAAGATATCATTAGAATATTAGCCTAGACTTGATGATATATATTACTAAATTAGGATAAAAATTATATGATTGAAGTCACAAAACTTAATACTTAAAAGATTCAGAATAGATTTTTTTTTTTTTTTTTTTTTTTTTTTTTCTCTCTAATTTTTTCTTTTGATTATTTACACAACAAGCATAAAAATAAAAATAAAAAAATATGGCCAATTTGGTATATAAAGATGGTTATTAATAAATGGTAAATATAAGCTAATTCTAATATTTTAAAAAAATATTTGGTATACATGCTCCATACAATTGAAACGATTTTATAGTGAGTTGGAAATTATTTAATCTTGTTGTATTTGGAACTTTGCAATATCCTTATATTATAAATTTAACTTTAATCTAAGACAACAAAAAACACAAATGGTATTTCAATAGAAATAAAAAATCTTCACATATAAATTATTTATTTTATTTTAGTTAATTGAATGATTAGATTCACATTCAAAGAAATATAAATATTATATAGACTCAAGACAATTCTTTTATTTTTAAAAATAAAGAGTATAATGATACTCACACAAGAAAATTATTTCGGAATAATATAATTAAACATGATTAAGTTTTTTAGAAGATTACATGCAATGTGAAAAATAAACTACAAAATTGTACAATTCTTTTACAAAAATAAAACAAATCTTAAGTGGCAAAGAACATGATAGATATAAAAATTAATATTAAAAATATATAAAATTCTAAAGTCCTACACTCAAGATTTATTGTATATATGCAATAAATGCATACCTTATTTAAGTAAATGGAAGTAAATATAAGTAAGTAAAAATACATTTTTTGGATAATATATTCTTCAAAAAACATTGAAGAAGCTTTTTAAATGTGGATTAGATCTATGAATTCTTTTAGATACACAACATAGCTTTAGTAACTTCTTCTAGAAGTTTTATATCTTTAAAGAATTAGAATGGAAGGAATCTACAACTTGGATACTTAGGCCATAAGCTTTATAGTCCTTAATAAACTAATACATAGTTTTGTTAGTAGCTAATACATACAGATACAAAATTGAGGTTACCTTCAATCTTACCAACACCTTTCTTTGGATTCCAATCTTAATTCATGATTCTCTAATTTTTTTTTAATATTTGATAATAGCCATTCTAATTTTATTATTGTCTCATATATATATATATATATATATATATATATATTGATGATACATAAATATATTATCTTTTTAAAAAATTAATTCATATCTTTAATAGTTTAACAATACTAAAATAAATAATATCAATTTTTTTTTTTTATATAATAAAATTAGATTCTATATATTTTTTTTAAAGGCATCAAATTATTTTAAAAAGTTTAGACTACCTTCTTTTGAATTAATAATATTTTATAAAACTTTTTTTATTTTTTTATTTTTTTATAGAAATTTTTAAATTATTATATTTATATTAGAACTAATAGAAGTACAGAATTTCATAGTACATACTGTAAGAGAACTGATTCTTGCTATGTATTAATTATAATTACCACTTCAAATACTAGAAGTGACTAATAAAAAAGATATAAAAATAATAGGATTTTCTTCACCAATTATACCACATCAAGTAACTAATACAAATACAATTGTACCAACTAGAGAACCAAGAGTTATTTTTTTAGAAATTTTTGATGGTACTATATCTAAATTTGAGGATTTATCAACCAAATATAACTATTTATTAAACTTCAATCTCTTAATTTTTCAATCCAAGCATCTCAAGATTTATTGAAACTTTACTTACTAATTTTTTTTTCTTAGTTTTTATTGTTGATAAAATAATAAGATCCTATATAAGATAATTATTTTGCTGAAATTCTGATTTTTAAAAAAAATTATGTATAAAAATCATAATATAATTTATACATCTATCAATAAAATTTAAATTTTACAAAAAATTATTCAGCATATGTATAACAATTTCAACAACTAATAATTGACATCAAGCAAGAAGATATTATATTTATTAGTTTACTTTTTTATAATATCATATTGATTGTGGTATATCTAAAAAGCATAGGATTCTTATTGTGATAAGTTTTCTACCAATAAAAAATAGATTCCACTCTTAATACTTCTTCTTTTTAAACTACCAATATTATAAGTACAATATTCTAGATTTTTTTTAGATATAAAAATAAAAACTTAAATAAATTTTTAAGATTTCACATAAATAATCATTTTAAAATTCAATATTTAATTAAAGCTTTGTAGATTAAGATAAAAGATACATAAAGAGTACTTAGTTTCTCTCTTTATTCCTCAAAAACATCCTATATACTTACAAAATTCTATCTTTATAATCCAACATCCAACTTACTTCACTTATTTAACTTACTACTCATTGGTATTCTTCCAACTTGTCTCCTATCCTTTAATTATATTTCTCTTCTATTCTCTTTTATCTAATGTAAAAATCACTTCTTTTTTTATTGAATAGAAAGCTTCTATGTGTGATCAACTAATAGGTCTTATTATTCAATGCAATAAAAAGCTTTCACATATGATTAATCAATATCCCTTTCCATTTAGTATAAATAAAATTTTCTACTTATCCACCTTATCTAATTCTATCCTATTTTTCTCATCTAAGTCTTTTGGTTACCAATCTAATGACCAATTATTAACTAATCAAACTAATCAAATAACCCCATAGTAATATCAATCTAATCATATAACTAATAAAGTATTAAATATTTATAGATTTTATTTTTTTATTTTTTATTTTATATATATATATATATATATATATATATATATATTTAAGTGGTCTACACCATGACAAAGAATTACAATATGATGTAAAGAAATTTTTACTTAACTTGTTCAATCTTCTAATATTTTATCAAGCAATTATTTTTTGTCAAATGCAATAATTGACTTTTTAAATTTTGATTAGAAAGTTGTATAATAGTACCTCAATTCTCCTACATGTTTATAAATAATAGTTCTATCAATCAAGATATATGATTAGATATAGAATATATATATATATATATATATATATACACATATAGATTGATGGTATATAATTTCAACTTCTTACAAAACCAAAAAAAACAAGTAGTACTAAGAAGAAGGATTGTGCTCATATTTTGGAGATCTAAAACATATTATCTAATCATTTTTGAAAAAGAAGAAACACTACAAAATAAGGAGTTTAATTCTAAAAGAAAATAATATATGAAAAAATAAATTTATCCAACTACAATAAATATTGTATAGCTAAATTCTTGTATAATATCATTTTTATAAAGATCTTGTATTTTCTTCTTTATTACTATTTATTTTTATTATTATTTATTTTTAAAATCTTAAAATCTTAAAATTTTTATTATTATCTTTTTAGATAAAAAAATATTTATTTGTTTTTTAATAAAAAATAATGCTAAATATTACAAGATATTGTTGGTACAAAAAATTAAATATGTATATGTAGAAATCATAGATGGTTAATTTTTATCTATTAGAGATGTTATCTATAAAATCTTACTAGTAAAAATAATTATAAAATATTATAAAATTCTAATGGTATTTTATTTTATTTTATTTTATTATTTTATATTTATTATAATTAAAAAATTATAATCTTCAATTAAATTAGACATCTTATAGTTTTAAGTTTTTTTTTTTAAACTATTATATATATATATATATATATATATATATATATCATAATTAAAAAGATCAAATTATAATTTTTTGGAATAATGGCATTTATATAAGCTACAAAAGAAAGAAATTTATTTGTTATCTATGTAGCACTTAGTCCTTATTTAAGTAGAGGTTGTTGCAAATTTTTGAAGCAATATAAGGAATATCAAGGTATATTTGAAAAAAATATATATATATTGATATTTTATCTAAATTTTTTTATTATGATTGCACAATTTAGCTTAAAAAATAATTTAACCACCATTTGGACTAATTTACAGCTTGTTGCAAAATAAATTGATTACTTGGAAGAAATAAATTAATAAAAATATTCTAAGAAATTTTATTTGCATTTAAAATATTCTATAGGTGCACCAATTATCTTAATAAAACAAATACAATCCTTATAAATGTGCATAGATTATCCATAAATTGACCATCAAGAATTGATATCATTTGTTTTTAATATTGGTACTTTTAATCAATAAAATAAAACTAAAAATTATATCAAAATAAGTATATAAAGATCCTACAATTTAATATGTATTACAAAAGGAAATAAATAGAAGATTGTATTTCAAATTAGGTATAACTAATTTGAATATAATATCATATCTTTTGGATTGACTAATCCTCCAACTACTTTATAGCATTTAATATATGATGTATATTATAAATTTTTAGATAATTTTATTATATATTATTTAAATAATATTTTATCTATTTTAAGAAAATATAAAAATATAAACAATATATTTTCTTCTTATTTCAAAAATTCAAAGATATAAATTAATATCTAAGATTTAAAAAAATATATATTTTATAAAAGTAAAAATAAAATTAGAAATATTATTTTATATAAATATTTAAAAATAAATTCTATAAAAATAAAAACTATTATAAAATAGAAAATTATAAGAATTTCAAATGATATTCAAAGTATTTTGGTATTTTTAAATTATTATTGAATATTTATCAATATTTTCTTTTAATTTGGTATTTTTTTAAAATAATTATCTTCTAAAGATAAATTAAAATAGAATAAAGTAAAAATATATCAATATTTTGTTTAAATATAGCTTTATTATAAGACTTTTTTTTATACTATTCAAAAAAAATTATATAATATTTTTGTAAAAAAAATGTATTAAAGTTTGCATTATATGTAATTTTATGATAAATTCATGCAATTGATAGACTTCATCCTATTGCCTTTTATTCAAGAAAAATTTTAACAATCAAAATTAATTATAAAATCCACAACAACGAACTTTTGCTATTTTGGATTTATTTTAACATTATCTTTAAAAAAAATACTAAATTCTTATAACAAATAACTTTAATAATTGACCATATTGTTTGAAAAAGCTAAAACAAAATGCCCAATTGTCTGTTATTTTATTTTATTAAATATATTAAAATTTTATAAAAATTAAATTTCATTCAATTTTAAAAACGTACTCAAGGTGTATGAACAAAAGAAAATGGACTAAAATATTATTGAAGAAGAGTACACCAAAGAAAATAACTGATTGAATTGAGGACCTGTTACATACTGTTTGGATTGTTGGTAATACATTTGGAATATTCAATGATTCGGTGCTAACTACTCAAGAGGACCTTTGACAATGCATTCTATTCCAATTTTTCTATAAAAAGATTTAAATAATTAAAGTATTGATTAAAGAGATGTTTTCCTTTTAAAGGATAATACTCAAAGAATTATTTTTAAAAATGATACAGACAATCTGAGTCATACAACCAATTTCATATATTTTATATTTAAGTTTCTTATATGGATTTTCAAAATGCAAGCTGTGATTATTTTGGAAGTTGTGTGTTTAAAAACAAAGTTTGAAGGAATATGGATCATGTTTCAAACTTAAGAACCATTATTATTTAACAAATGTATCTTTTTCCTAACGATCCAAATAATTTCAGAATAATGCTTATAATATGATAAATTCTTATTACACCTTACAAGGTGTTCATCTGCAAACATTTTTTCAAAAAAATATTTCTATTTGAATTTTGAATACCCAGTACTGAGAATGTGTTTTCAATAGATTCAATGGCCTTAAATTTTCTTTAAATAAAATCTTTCACATTTTTAAAAACTTTCAATTTTATTCAGCACATTTGGAATGGTAGTTTACTTTAAAAATATCATGGTGTATTTAATTTTAAATAAGGAGTTATCACACATGCCATATTAGTTATGCATATATGCAAAAACAAAAACAAGCATCTTCTATATGAAAGTGGTATGTGTTTGTTAGTTTTCCCTTGACAAAAAGATTGTAGAAAATTAATTAATTAACTCAAATGTATAGAATTTGTTTGGAGAGCTTCAACTGCCATGCAATTGCTAAACTCTTTTTATAAATTTTTCAGCCTTTTGACAAAGTAGGAATTCCATAGCTATGTTGTCAACATATATTTTGATCACACATTATTTGATTTTTATGCAAATGGATAGGGTCAGTGTTAATTTTTAAAAAATGTTCAATCAATTGGTGGATTCAAAAATTATCATTTTCTCACACATTTTTTTGATATTATAATCTTTCAATTTTTTAAATATATGAAATTATTAATTTTAATTAGAAGAATACTACACAAATAAACAATGAGAAATCAATGTTTTAGAAGTGTATATTTTTTTATATAATTTAAAATATTTTCAACCTTTTTGTTGTCTCATTATCATATGATGTTAATTTTCTTTGTACTTTTAATGGTTTACAAATCTTAATTACAAAGAGAAAGTTAAAATTTAGCTTGCAGCATAATTATTTGATTCATAAAATTATATTTTTGAGAATCCAGTTCAAATAAATTCTGTAAATTAGATATTTTCATGTCTATTATATCAAATAACCAATATTTTTTTAAATTATAAATAAGTTGTATTACAAAATTATATTATAACTATTAAAAAAATAAATCTGTTGAAAACTCAACAAAATTTTGTTATTATAATAAAATTTATAATACATTTGCATGTGGTTAAATTTCATATTCCTATTTTTTTCATCTTTTTTGAATTTATATTTTCTTTCATGGAAAGTGTGTGCCTATTTTCCTTTTATTATTATTTCTAACTTTTGTGTGGTATTAACAATTCTTTGAATCATTGTTTGCATTGTGATTCATTATTGTATCAAACATGACCATACATCAATAATTCTCTTTAACATATATCAACCTAACCAAAAAGCCCTTAATGCTACTACATCATTATTGTTCTTTGAAATCAAACTTTGAAGACCACACCATAAAGCTATTTGACTTTACATTCAAAAACCACCTTAATATTGATGGAAACAAAATTAAAATTAAAAATTAAAATAAAAGAATTCAGCAACACATCAGAACATATACGGAATCTCGATTTTTTATTTTTTATTTTTTTATTTTTTTATTTACCGATATCAATAAATTTAAACAATTGTTAAAACTTTTGATTCTTCCAATACAACAAAGAAGCGTCCTAATTGCGACAAGGAGGGTCAAATTCACCAGACTTAGCGAACGTACGGGAACGCGGGTCCTCCACGACGGTGCCTTGGGAACCACGCCACGTGGACAAAGACGGAGCTGGGGGAGAGGAATGTGAGGTAGGAGCCTTGGAAGCCGCCTGGAAGTTGCAGGAAAGGGGGGTGAGAATGGCGGCAGGGTCATACTGATCGTGACGTGGCAGGTTCAACTGGGACCCGCAGGCAAGATGCTCTTGCCCTCTCTCTCTCTCTCTCTCCCGCCTCGAAGCCCACGTTCTCCTCCGACGGGTGGGTTCCAGGCCCGAGGTCCACGACGTCATGAGACGTCATCCCGTTCTTCCTTTTTGGGCAGTGACGCTAGGGAACCCGACTCATGACGCACGCAGCTCATGATTCTGTTAAAGCATCTTTACCCGTTTCTAATGAAGCGGGGCGGGCCATTGTTTCCGGTCATGGGCCGATCAGATCGCACCAACTTTTTCCCGGGCAAAAGCACAAGATCCGGAGACATCTCAGCCTGCCAGGTGGTATGTATATTATCCGGGCCCTTGTATAGATTGTCAATGGTGAGTCAAGAATGAGGATTGGAGGAAGGCATTTGCCGTGGCATAATCCTGCACCACGCCAAATATGGAGTGCTACACCATGCATTTGGCGGGACCTGTACCTACTTTTCATTGTGCTGGCCAAGGGCGAGGCATCGAGTCACCCCAATTTTGGTACAACCCCGCCAAATTTTTGGTTCCGGTGACCCGATGGAGATGCTCTTGCGGACGCCATGCTAACCAAGTGGCTGTAGGACCTGCACGAGGAGATTCCCTTTCACACTACATTCCGAAATAGCCTGGAAATAGCTGCTGGATCTGTTTGGTCACCAACCCTCACGTCCACTGTACCCTTTGCTGCCAAGGTTCATTAACAACCTTTTTCCATCTCAGCTCATCTAATTGCTGCCCACAATATGGTAAAATGTCTATTTATGCACAGGGGAGATTTAAGCTCTATTATTTATATATATATATATATATATATATATAAGCTCTATTATTTATATATAAGCTCTATTATATATATATATATATATATATATAGAATGCTAGATGGATACAGAAGACGTGTAGAAGTTACCACCCAATAATGTTGGGGGTTACTCATGCCTACAAATCATTACCCAACTTTTTCTACTAAGCATTTCTTTTGTTTATTTGTTTATTCATTTGTTTATCTATAACGATGATGGTGATGATATGGTGACGAAATCTGTTACCATTTTTTAAACTGATAAGTGGATTGTTTTGATTTGTAGTTCCCAAGACCACATATGCAAAATCATATTTTAGGTGATGGTTAAAAGTTGTTCCCAAGGAAGTGTTCCCAAGGAAGTGTTCCCAAGGATGTGTTCCCAATAATTTGAGTACTATGAAACCTTTCCTTCTGTTTTTTTTTTTTTTTTTTTTTTTTCTTTATGAATAAGTGATGAAAATAAAATATGTGTTGGAATTAAAGTAATGTAGCCACATAATATTATTTTACATATTCTGAAATTTTGGTAACAAATTCTCAATTTTGATGCTTTTCTATATGAACATGTTTAACTTGTGAGCTGCAATGGATGCTTCTCAGAAAGTCCCCACCTATGACCACATTTACAACATAGTCTCCAATTAGTTCTTACCAAACAACTATATATGATGTATGTATTTGAAATCCTTCACTGCTGAAATTTAATTATCTCAACAATATAATAATAATATTTTTCTCAACACATAGATACACATTAAAAATTCTGTAAATATAAATGCGTGTCCACATCCTTGTTGCAAGCACCAAGGTTTATCAACCTTTCTTTTAACATTCAATCATAATTCTCAAGGACTTGCACATACTTTCATGAAAAGTAAAGTATTATGGCTTTCACTCACACTTGAGGTATTATATTTTCAATGGTAATAATACTTAAACACACATTTATTTTTATGTTTATATTAAAGAGATGAAAATTAGACACAAGTTATATGCTTGAGGACACTTATGGGAACAAACAAAGCTATGTTGAATTAAGATAAGAGGTAGACAAGGAAAGTATTAGAGAGGGTGGTAACGCATCTTCCAATGCCCGAAATCCTAATTTCTGCGAAGCCTCTTTTCAAGTTTTTAGGGTTTGCGTGTCCAGTCCGTTTCGACTGCTCCGCCATCGTGCGGCATGCCGGAAGTCTGTTCAGTGCAGGAATTCAAACTCTCCAAGCATGTCGACGCTAGTCGTCGCTGAGAACCGGTTGGAATTTCGGCTAGAGCACAACAAATCAGCATGCGTGGTAAGGAAATTGGGGCGCATCTTGTGGAGGGAGTCGTCAGAGACAGGCTTGAGCAACAGGAGAAGGAGGCCCGCGTGGAACCCAACACAGCTTGTCAAGCGGATGTCGGCGCCGATCTATGGAAAGGAGGAGAAGGTGATGGTAAAATAGTAGAAATGGCGGAAGCCAAAACAGGTGGTGCACGAGAGTAGAAGTGTGCCACGGATTTTCGGGTGGGGGAGAGAATGAGATCATCGTGACGGAGGGTGCTGTCATCACCCACGTGGAACGGACACTGCCCACTCCGAACGTCACCCATATAAGAGCGCGGTTCCATGGTGCCCTGTTGCCTTTGCGAGTTGTTGCCTCAAATGTAACGCTCTTTTGCAGATTTTTCTTTTGCTAGATTATACCCCACCAGTGATAGTTGGAATGCTGAGCGTGTTCCTGTACGTGATTAACGCTGCCAGCATACCCACCTACACCCGCTCCCCACCCCACCCAAAGAAAGCAGCACTGTGCCACCTCTATCCCAAACAGTTAATATAGTCCCACCCTAATCCACAGTGCCGCTTTTTGCAGAGTTTCTGACTGACCCAGTCAAGCAGCATTATCCTCTTTCTACCTCTGCACTTTCCTGGCCTTAGCTCCACTCTTTTGTGCGCTTCTGCTTCTGCTATCGAACGAAATTCATAGCCACTTTTTTTCTTGGTCAACCGTGCACGAGAAAGCATTCCTGCCCCCACCGTCGTCCACCCAAGACTTTCAGAAGGTGCGGATCACCCCCCTGCATGAGTCATCTAGCTGCAATCAGATTGTGTACGTGAGTTTAATCGCTGACAGAGGCAACGAGACAAGTGAGGCGAATGGTTTATTGAAGTCGAAAGCGTTTCAGATTGAATTCTTGCCAGATTCCCAACGATTTGTGGCGAGGTAGTGGGAACGAGGAGAGATTGCAGTTGATCTTGCTCTCACTACAGAGTAAGGATTCCTTTTCACCTTTCAATTCCCACCTAAAATTGGAGTGTGAACCGAGAAAGCGAGTGAACTGTCTCTGGACTCAAAACATTTATGATTTAGTACGTTCCGAAGCCTGAAAGGCAGGGTTGGCGACGCATTTGGCTTTTATTGGCAAGCAGCGTTCAGTCTTTTCACCTTTCGTCTCACTCACACGTGCGGGAACTCGTACTTTCGAAACGAATCATCTCGATCACGAGAGTTTGGCGCCGACTCAAGTATTTCTACACGAAGCTTTTGATTGTACGACTTCAACCCAAGTCATACTGCATTGAGCAGCCGGTCCAAGTTCATTCTTGTTACTATCTAATGTGTCACTCATGCCTCGCTTGAGGAAAAGTTTCATTATCATCCCGACACATTCGTAGTTACGGCTCGAGGAATTTAATTCATTTGAACTTTCCATGATTGCGCTTTTCGGTGACACCCAATGAGCTAAGTCCAAGAATCTAATTGAGAAGGAATAGAGCTGCCGCCTTCACACCGTCCTCTTTTTTGCCGCAGAAGACCTATATCTGAAGGCACATGAATATTCGTGCAGCAGGACAAACATTATAAAGGTGCCAGTGCGTCGAAGGGACAAACACAGTCCAGAAACTAAGTCGATCGAAGTAGCATGAAGTATACAGCCAATTCCATGTGTAACGACGAATCATCGAAGATGTGCACCACTACTACAAGAGATTCTGAGCCCCATGATGAGAATCCGCTCTTCTGGCCGTTGCAAGTCGGCAACATAACACTGAATCATAGGTATGCGCTCACTATCCACTGCAACGCTTCTTGTGAAAATGCTCTAAAGTATTACGAAGTTCCAGAAAGTTGGTCTGTGGCATCCTAACATTTTCCAGCATCGCCGTCATTTTCCCACAAGTGTGTAAAGATTCGGGTTATCGACATAACCACAACATCTCTGATTGAGATAACACGTCCATAATTGTTCAAGAAGTAACCCGTATGCTCGGTTTGGCAGCCAGTGTAATAGCTACAAGCGTATATGTGCTTTTGTGACGAGTCAACAACATGGTTACTTCGCACAATTGTTGAAAGAGGGTTAAGAAGCTCAGTGGCGGGGGCGATGTGTAATGCATGTGCAGGGTGGTGTTGGCGCCGATGACAAGATGCCGGGCAATCGGGGGCATTCCACAAGACGCGCATGTGGAGCATTACATGCAGAGAGCCACACCAGGCGGGCTTCTCATTGCTGAGGCCAATGCTGTTGCCCCCGAAGGTTATGGGTGAGAAACTGAACAGCAACTAAACAAACCCTCCAACTCATGCTTGCTCACTATCTTGAGATAGTCAATCGATCACAGAATTGCCTTCCCCTCTCATACACTTCAATGCGTTTAACATATACGTCTTTAAGATCTTTCACTACATTCCTTGTACGTAAGTTTCTCTGATGCACGTCGCTTCATCACGTGCATCAACATTCGACAGCGTGGCTTATTGATACCTTTTAGAAGACATGAGATTACATACCCATTAGAAGGTCATTGCCACACTGATCCTGGTAGGCCTAATCCAGGAGTGGTGAGCTGGTTCACAGTGCCGCAACACAAACTACGTATAGTACCCACCTCATGTTTCACAATGCTGCATCCACTGTTAAACCGCAAGTAGGAGATGGACAGCACATCAGTGCGAGACACTAGTAATTGTACCTCCTAATGGATAGACCAGTGGAGAAGGTTGAACTGATCAAGTGACTACGTAGGGATTATTACACTATTGTCCACCACTGTTTGTGTTCTGTTTATTGCAAATGTGGTGCACTTTCCAGAATTGATTATAACCGTAGAAGAGTGTGTTTGTGGGAGGCAGGTTCGCGCACACGCCAGGAATTTTTACCGAAGAGCAAGTGGATGCGTGGAGGAAAGTAGTGGACGCTGTGCATGCCAAGGGGTGCTACATTTACTGCCAGATCTGGCACGTTGGTCGGGCCTCCCACAATTGTGAGCTCTTCACACCCCTCTGAAGCCAACGCTCTTGTTGGTAACAATAGATTGGGTGCAAACAAGCACTTGGCAATGACTTCATTCATTCATTTATGAAAAAATATTGATAATGATCTGCGCTAAGCCATTAAGTTGGCCGGACTACACCTTCCGAGAGTCGCAATTGCCTGAAAGAAAACTGCACTAATTGGCACTGAAAACCCTTCGAAAATGCAAACAAGCAGTATAAGGCGATCATTGTCATACTTGTAACCAGAACGGAATTGCACTTCGAAACGTTCTGGATACGCTAGTGCTTTCGCACTGTTTCACGTCCATTTCAGTCGCGATCGAAGCGTCTATGTTGCAAAGACACTCTTTAATGACCGCAGAACTGAATGTGGAACTGTGATGGCAGATCATCAGCCCAACGGAGCAGCGCCAGTGTCCCCAACAAGCACAGGCATCCAGACTCCGTTTCTGTTCAGGCTCAGCGGAGGCAAAATGGTGGCATTCTCGGAGCCACGCGCTCTGGCCACCCACGAAATTCCTCCCATCGTGCAGCAGTTCAAACAAGCAGCCAAAAATGCCATTGCAGCAGGTTGTGACTAATTCTTACCCTCCTAACCGACATCTTGATGTTAGTACTGACGAAAAAAGTATATTGGAGCGTGGCATGAATCCATGATTCTCTCTGGTATACGCACAGTAACATGTTTCTTCTCTTTTTCTGATTAGAAGGGTTTATTTTCCACGCAGGCTTCGATGGCGTGGAACTGCATGCAGCACATGGTTACCTCGTGGACCAGTTTTTGAAGGATGGGATCAACGACCGAACGGATGAATATGGAGGTTCTTTAGAAAATCGCTGCCGGTTTCTTTTCGACATTGTTACTGCAATCACTTCGGAGATTGGGTCCCAACGCACCAGCGTCCGAATATCCCCCGTTATCGATCACATCGGCGCCACAGATTCAAACCCAGTAGGCCTTGGGGTGCACTTAGCACGCAACTTGTCGAGGTTCAACCTCGCGTACTTACACGTGACAGAGCCCAGGTTCCATGCACAAGGAGTCTCAGACACTCAGCTGAACTGCAAAATATTTCGTGATCAGTATGAGGGCGTCTTCATGTGCAGCGGAGGATACACTCGGGAAGAAGGAATGAAGGCCATTCGCACAGGTTACACCGACCTTATCTCCTACGGCCGTTTGTTTCTGGCCAACCCAGACTTGCCCTTGCGATTCTACTTCGACCTGGAATTGAACGAATACGACCGATCTACATTCTATACCCATGATCCGTATGTGGGTTACATCGATTACCCCCAGGCCACCACCACCTTTGATAAAAGTTTGAGAGGTGTTCCTCTTCTTAACGGTGGCCGGTTTTGTCTAGCCAAACCCATATCCGCTATTCAGGTCGAGAATGTATGATATCTTCAGGCTTGAAGCCTAGCTTTCCTGGCTCTAGTGCTAAGTGTTAGGGCGTTCAACGTTTTTGTACATATTACAGCATCAATCTAGTGTGATTGACTCTCTGCAACATGTAATTCTGAAGTTACTTGATACAGATTTCAGATTGCCTCGCCTCATTCAAGTTTCACAATTATCGAGGAGATATGCGAACACGTATCTCTTGGAATTCTATTAGTGCATTGAATGGACCTATGAGTAATAGTTGGAAGTGGAGCTAATAGAAGAATATCCTGCTTCCAAGTCAAACTATATTAGACATGATAAGTGTGCAATGCTTCCGGCGTGAACTCCCTCCGAAATTCTGTTTTTTAAAGCCAGAAATTTATCTTCAAGCTGTTCTCTGAAGTGGAGATATGCCTAAAACACACTTTTAAACCCTAAACAACATCACTAATCTTCGCCTTCTATCCATCACCTTACAATGCTTTGAGCAATCCTCCTCAGATCTACGTGCATAGTATACAACTCTGCATTTCATTTGATGGAGGAACCACTGAATTAGACCGCACCAAAATCCACAACACTGAAGTTTTTCATGCATCTGAAAAGAACACCTTCACTACGCATATTTGATGAAAGAGGTTACAAGTTGCGTTCAATCTCACCCTCTTCTAATTTGAGGCATCATCTTCCAGATCCGACTTCAATGTCGAGGATTCTGAAGTTTTCAATGGCATGTATGTGTGGGGAGATATGATTCTTCTTTGAACTTTGTCTGGCAACATCTTCAGAACGATTCCCAACGTAATGAGAAATAGACCTGTGCAATGCTGTCCTAATATTGGCTTGGTAAAAATGATATATGAAAGAAGAAGAGTGACTGCCTTCCGGGCGGTCGTAACCTGCATCAACCCATTCAATGTTTCACTCCAAAGTTTCATGAGGAAAATCTAAATGAAGGAACATCGATCACAACTTCAGCAAACTTACTGGAGCAAATTAGAATTAACCACAGGAAAGACGTCAAAATTATAAATAAGTGGAGTTGTAAGTAATCACCATAGCTGTTGTCGCAGCTCCAAACAAGGCGATAAGGCAAAGTACAGATAATTGTCCAATGAATGTCGCACAAGCCTCGAATATCAGCACAAGGTATACATAAGGATTCTGCAACAGTAACATTCCCCCAGGTTTTGCTGTCAATACTTCACTTACTTCCTGCGATGTAATAAACATTTTTATTTAATTTTTACATTCGACCGGCCTGTAATTTTGAAGGTTCAGGACATGATAAAAGGTTAAGGGATTGGGTTATACATTAGTTCTGGAGTTATTATTGCCACGCTTCCCGATCTCATGCATTCTCTTAACATTTCTTATGGTTCCCCTATGACCTCTCAGGCGAAGTAATTTCTGAAATGCACTCTGTTCCAACTCCTATCAGAGTCGCAAAATGCCAATTGGCTTGTTTCGACGAGCAGTATCGCTCTGATCAAAGGAATGTTTTAAACAGGACAAATGTACCCTAGTGACGAAAACAATCGAGTAGAGTCTAGACTTGCCTGAAATGTCATAGCACCTCTGCTTGGTCCACCCCGAAGTTCACAAGATGCCATAAAAAGACTCAAATTTGTTGGGAGTTGCAGCAAGAAAGCTGTCTTACCTGAAAGCAGCTGGACCAAGCACGAAACAATTCGCCTGTGATAAGCATAGGTGGGATGAGGAATGGTAGTCCTACTGCAGTAGAACAGAAAAGCATCTCCAACTGTGGCACACAATGCATGAATGAGATCGGAAGGGGAAGAAAATAATTGCAATTTCACAATTTCAAAGATAAAAATTAGGACATGAAAGTTTGATATACATGAATGCCACACTATTATGAGACATTACCTCCTCAAAATCTCGTCCCTCAGCAAAAACGGCAGAAAAAGTAAAATCATTTCTAGATAAGAGTGGTGTCTCAAGTCTTGCCTGAGTGGTGGTGGGATTAAGAGTAAAGATAACTTCTTGTAAGTTTCCGACAAAGGCGTCCAGAACAAGTGCTCCCACAACCATTACCACGCCCATGAGGCTGAAGTTAGGAGAGGTTTGGGCATCTGCAAGTGTAAAAGTCACAAGCCCCAACACGAGTAAAATCGCAGAAATGTATTCTAGTATGGTGTAACGACGTTTCAACCCAGGTACAAATGCGCCCATCACCATCACTGGCAAGACCTGATAAAGCATTCAATGATTAGTTGGAGGGGGAGACATTCAACACAAGAACGGTAATGCCCTCTCTAGGTACTGCACACCCTCTTGTTTGATATCTATTCAGCGGGATCACAGGTGTAAATTTATCAGGATGACGAACCAAGTATCATCGACAAGCAGAGCCAATTCAAATGAACCGGAAACAAACCAAGAGAGTTGCAATTTTCAATCCATACCAAACTAATCCTTTTAAGAGCCAACATTGTTAGGCAAAAGCCAAACCCAAACTACATCGGTTTGAAGCAGAATAATTTGAATTGGTAAACAAAATAAACGAACGTTACGAAGTACTAAAACATCAAACATAACGGAATCTTGGATGTCTGACGTCAACTCTGATGATCAAACCTAGGATCTCTATTAATTGAGTACGGAAACGCGACCATCACAAAATGAAATGATAAGTGAAGTACCTTCGTGGATTTGAACATGATCTGTGCAGGATAGTTGAGGAACATTAGAGAACCCTTCGTTAGCCCTTGAGAGCCCATCAATACAGCTGACAGCTTTATGTAGGTCTTCCAGGGATTGACAATATGCTTAGGTCGGAAGCCGTACCAAGAAATAAGTATCAAGTAGACAAAGCCTTGAACAAATGTAAAATACCAGCCATAGCTGCACATCACATCGAATACTGTCAAGTGACTTTCAGATTTCATATATAAACTATGAACAAATCGAGTAAAACATGTAAACTACTTCCAGCTTAATTGAAGGTTCTTCCGGGTGGATGATCCAAAAATTGAACGACTCCAGTAGAATAGATACAATATTCAGATAGGCGAATTCCATGCCAGCTCGCAAACCAAATGAAACAGAAATTAGCTAACTGATTGACAAGACTCCTCCCTGCAACTTCAATTATAGAAGACAGTACGCAAGGAAAAAAAGAACGAAGGTCTATGCAAATCAATGACCTGAATTGAAGTCGGTTGTAAACATATTCCTGCACCCAGATTTGGTATTAGAGAGATCAAATTACTGACAATATAGATCTTTCTGCACTGTTCAAAAGCTTCTGACAGGTCCCACAATATCTCGTTACTAAGGAGTAAGTACAATCACAAATAACAAGGAGATGCCACATGGCCTTGCAAATGTTTTCAACTCGGTCACTCTTCGGCTGATTGATTCTTGGGGTAATCTCCTCTGTCGTTCTAAGTCATTGGAGATAATGCTGTCCCTTCAAAACCTGAAGTACTCTGAAAGATATGCAAGATCTACTTGATGGGCTGAGGGCTCACAGTGGGAATCCAAGAAGCTTATGAATCCGTGTGTAGTTTGCCCCCCTGTTAGAGAGCAAGGTACTCGAAGTTCGTGCATCACGAATCACACGATCCAGACACCTCGACCCACTAATATATGATTCCAATCATCCGACATGCATACACACCACATTCTCTGTTTGAAAAGTCAAAGTTGGCAAATATTCAACAGATAGATTTGTCATCCTGGCTTTCAATAATTGGACAGTACATAATTCATAAGTTTTGCGCCCAAAATTGGTCATGTTCGAGACAGAGTTGTACCTTACTTGACACATTAAATAAAGTAATATGAATAGAAGAGGGGCTCTGCTGATGAAAAGTGCACAGTTCAGGGTGGCACACACCTCACAAACTCCATTGATCATGTAGCCAAAAAAAAAGCTACCTCCGCAAATGAGAAGCTGCATCCATTTCGGTTTGGCGCTCACATTGCAGCCAAGCAGCCAAACTTGATTTTCCTCTGGCTGACCCATCGTCTTCGACCCGACTTCTCTGCCAAAGTTTGACATCCCCCGTCACACTCCAGCACCCAAAATTTCCAATATCGATCTCAATATCTAACTGCAAAGTAACCCTTCATGAGAGATTTATTCAGAAAAGTCTGGTCAACCAGTTCTAAGTTTGAACACTGTGTCCATCATAAGAAAACGAATATCCCCGAACGTATCCGAGACCTAACGAAACCCGATCCTCAAGAACTACCATATCACTAAACTCAAGTGTAAAATAAAAATCCTCTTCAATTCGGATATGGCTTCCAGCTTCTCAATACCTCACGAACACCATCCAGATCACGGCACCATTGACATCAACGATTAACCTCTCCAAATCCACTAATTCCCAATGCCAGTAGGTTGGCTGCCAAGAACCTCAAACCTCAATGTCAAGGTGACTCCCATGCACACGTCGATAGGCCATCTGAATGTGCCAACACTGACCTGCAAGCTACCCAACCTGTCCCTCACTACGTCCACGTAAAAGCACGACGTATCTTCACACAGAACCCAGAAAACCATAAAGCAACAAACAGTACACGAACTTTTCAAAAGAATTACATGCAGCGATTTGAAGAAAAAATGGAGGACGGTCACTAAGAAAACGCCTGGCTGCTGCACTTCCTTATCTCCCCTCCCCTCCCCTCCTCTTCTATGCGACCTCGTCACAACGCCGCTGCTCGGTGGCCACCCCAACTACTAATCTCACGCCTCTGCCGTGATCCTCACATCATGTCCTCATCCTGAACAGAACAAAAAACAACAATAAAAAACCAAAAAACAAAAAACAAAAAAAAACAAACAAAACAAAAAAAAAAAAAACAAAAGATGCATCTCCAAACAACTAAACTCACTCACACTTTCTTCCTCGTCTGCAACATTCCGTGGCATGCACAAAGCGTGATGTGGTGCCCATGGGCTCCAAACTTACTGCAGCTGCAGCTTCCATGGCCATGTGAGCCTCATTCATCATCCCCTAATGTTGCAGCCTGTCCTCCCACCCCCTCCCTTTCCCCCCTCTGCAAAAGCATGACCCTGAAGCTCAAGTGGGTCTCTCTGCACAAGTGCTGCCATTGCATGCCAATGTCGTTCCTCACATGCTTCATTCTTCCAACTCATTCTTCCAACATTGTTTCATAGTGGTGGCTTGCTTTTATGGGTGTGTAAAACTGGTGCCTTTGGTTTTGCTTGCCCTTCCTGTGCACTGTTCCATACTGGGTTGGTGACACTTTGCCAGTTTTTTTGGTTTGTTTCTTTTCATTCTCCTGTGTAAACTAACTACTGCCTTTGTTGATTGGAAGCAGTTGATTGTTTTGAAGTCAAGAGGTTGGATAGTTGACTTTTTGGTGAATTTGGTGGACATTTTGAAGGCATGTGGGGTTTTTTACATAGTTAAAGATAGTAACTATATTACTGTTGTGACACTGTTTATTATGGTTTATTAATTCTTTGACTTACCAAGTCCATTTTATATAATGTTAGTTTGTGGTTACTACATGGACTTAGTTTTTTTTGTAAACATAAAGTTATTTAAGGATAGTTGAGTTATCCAAAAAAATAAATGTTTTTCATTACCAATAAATGTGTATGTAAATGTATATGTATATATATATATATAGGTTAATTTTGTGATATAAATAGAAATAAAAAAATTTCTTATCTTTTTCAATAATTAATATTTATATTTTACATTAATTGATTCTTCTTTTATTTGAAAGAATTAAAATTTAATTATAAAAGAAAAACTTGATGAAGCCCTTTTTATTTAATAAGAATTTTTTTTGTTTATATATATATATATATATATATGTACTTATTGTAGCTTATTTGAACTTTTTAAAAATTTAATTTACTTTATTGAAAAAATTTGATCTTGTAAAATTTTTAACATGTAGCTTTGAAGGCCTAAATGCATGTAAAATATGATTCTTTTTCAACTACTTTATACATGAGGCTGATTATTGACACATGTAAGTTTACCAAATTAACCAGAAAGGCATGGTCAATTCATATGTTTACTGTGGTAGATATTATTGCCTCATGCATTATATCTATCATCTTATCTTAAATTTCTTCAAAATTTCAATTGCAAATTTGGCATTGGCATAGAAATATATATAAATTGAATTTGGCATTGGTGTAATATATATATATATATATATATATATATATTCTTATAATACATCATGTTAAACATATGCTTCATGTGTTTTTTTTGGCTTGTGATGATAGTGTGATCTGTCTAATTTCTTTCACTTTAAGATTCAAGACAACAAAAAAACTATATTGTTCATATATTTATTCTAAATATTTTACATCATTTCTACTCCATGAAGCAAAGCTGTATACTTTGCTTCATGCCCTCTTCAAAGAATCCTCTTTAATATGTAGCTTTGCTTTATGCCTTCTTCAATAACATAAGTAGGTGCTATATCTTCTTTGTTGGTGCTCTTGACCACATTTTAATTTTTTTAACTTTTTTTAATTTTTAATTTGCTAAATCTAAACTTAAAAGCCTTAAGAATGCATAAGTTGCCAAACAAAGACTACTTGGGCTTAAATGAAGATATTCTTGTATCTATCATTAATATAGAAGATAATGCTAAAGCCATAGAATCAATGTGCATTAAAAATTTGCACTGCTACATGAGCTAGTTCAAATATAAAAATCTATTAATAATAATAATAAAAAAAATCTTCTATAAATAATTGAATTATTTGATAATATTCAATTAGTTACTAAAAGGTGCCATTATAATATAATTATATCTTAATTTAAACTTAAATGTGTTACTATTTATAAAATAAAATAATATCTCAAGTTATAGTAATTATGTTTAAAGTTCAATTGATATTTTCTTTTATATAATGGTCTAAAATTTTAATTTACACTAAACATATTTAAACTCTAATTGAAGCTATTTTTTTAAAAATAAAGAAAAATTTGAACAAAAGTATATAATATTGGATGTATAAAAATAATATAAAAATAAATAAAAAATATAATATTGGTTATAAAATCAATATAAATTAAAGTATAATAATTTTTTTATAATTTTTTTAATATATATTATGAATGAATTTTTTTTAAAAATAGATATAATTTTTTTTTGTATATTATATTTGACAAAGAATCTAAAGATATTGATTGGTGTAAATTCCATCAATGCATTTTAATTAGAAGATTTATTAAAAAATAATATTTTAATATTTTTAAATAAAAATAATAAATTATAGAAATTATTTAATTTATTAAGTATTATTTAAGATTTAGATAAAAATAGTCTAATTAAATAAAAATTTATTAAATTAAAACCTTAGTAAGTCTTAAAAGTAATTATCTTAGTTGGTTCAATATTTTTTATATATTTTTTTATTTGTGATAATTTGTATTAAATTCTTAAATCTAATATCTAAAATAGTCTTTTTTAATATTTATTACTTATTAGAAATCTATATATATATATATATATATATATATATATATATATATGATATTTAATAGAAAAAACCATAAAAAACTATGATTTTTTAATAATTTATATAGAAAATAGAATCATCAGTTGATTTAAATTAATTTTATTGCTAATAAATATTACCAAGATGAGATTAAGTAGTTTTAATTTAATATTAGTATTTTAAAAATAATAAAAGACTATTTTTAGTTTATTTGGAATTTTTTAGTAAATTTTAGAATATTTTTTAAAGATTTTTATAAAAATATTTTAATAATTTTAAAAGCTGTTATAAAAATTGGAACAAAATTTGAAAGCCTAGCAAGATTTTTATTCTAATTGGATGTTTTTGAATACCATATTAATATATCTATATATATATATTTTAAAAATAAATTAAAGTAATTAATCACTAATAAGAAATTTAATACATGTATTCTATATGGATTGTAATATCTTAGAAGTAAGTAGGATGATAAGACTAAGGCATTGTAGCCTCTTTAAAATATCATATATACCACTTGGGAGCCTTAATGAGGCTTAAATCTTTGATTATTTAATCAAGTTATTTTTCAAATAAATCTCAATTATTAAATTTATCTAGTTTTTACTTCTTATTTTTTAATTATTATAATTTTATTATAATAATTTTTATTTTTTTATGATATTAAAAAATACAAAAATTTATCTTTAAAATTATTTTATTATTATTATTATTATTATTATTATTATTATTATTTTACTATTTACTAAGTAAAAATATAATGAACAAATCATCTTTAATTTTTAAATGTATTTTTTTTGTATTCATCCTCTTTTAGTTTTTTTTTTGTTTTTTTAAATTTTTTTTCTAATTTCTTTAAATGTGCTTTTAAAACCATACCACTATTTATAAGAAATTTGTAATTGAAGTCACATTATAATTTAGATTAAAAGATTTTAATTTTTAAAATTTTCTTTTTTTTTTTATAGTTGTATAATTTTTTTCTATTTAGTATATCATATAAAAAATTTAGAATAGATTGAAAACATAAGAAGCATTGATAAATACAACTACATGCTTCATCAAAGATATGAGAATACATACAAGCACAAGATTTACAAAAATAGAGGCACAAGACTCACAAAGTCCAATTTTCTTCAATAGATGTGCTTAGATTATTCATTCTAACCTCTAAAATCATATTTGAATGAATAGAGTAAGTAGAATTTTAAAAACTTAGAGATTGTGCTAATCATGCATTTTTTAAAAATTTATTATAAAATATTATATTACAACCAAACTCTCTTTTTTGCATATTTTTGCAATTTGTTTTGCACATTCTATCATCTCTCTTTCAATGGCTTTAATATCAAAATTTCTTTTGGATGTTCTTAATACTTTTTCAACTTTTATTGCATCTTTTATTTTTTTTATTTTTATTTTTATTTTTTATAATTCTTACGATCATCAAAATCACTAAATTTTTTTCTTATTATAGCAAAATCTCATAGCTTCTAATCTTTTATATTTACTACTATAATATATATTAAAGAAAGTAATAATAAATAATAAAAATAAAGTAAATTACCATCTAAAAAATATTACCTTTGATAAATTGCTAATGGTCTAAGAATTGGCTCTTGGAATGTAATAGAGCCATCTTATGGACAAGCCATGAATTCAAGGGCCAAGAGATAATGTCAAGAGGATAAAAGATCTATTAAAAAATATTCAAAAAATAGGTAAAAATATAATGTATATATATATATCTTTATAATAAATAAAATATTAAAGAATAGTTTAGATATATTTAATAATAGATAAAAAATAAAATGATGAAAGTCATTAATTAGGACATGTACTACCATCTATAAATAAAAAGTGTTAGAAGAAAGAACCATCTCATTCCACTCTTCTCTTGTATGCAACCTTGTTGATTTCTACTTACTTGTGTCTTGCTTATTGTATTTCTTCAATAGGTTATGGGCCCACACATATTTTGTTGTGCTATTCAAGTAAGTTGAAGTCTTTTTCTTGTTGTTACTCTTGTGTGGAATAGATCTTATGGTATTTCTTGATATTAGGATTTGCAAGATTTAAACTTATATTTTGATATGTGAAGGTGCTGATATTGACATTATAAATTTTTAATATTACTTTGTAGATTCTTAACTCCTAAAATTATCCTTATAGAAAGATCTTGATATTATCTTTTGTATTATAAAAGTTATTTTATTAACCTTTTATGTATCATAAAAAAATGATTTGATAGAGTTAATGACTTTAATAATGAAATTCATTAGAATGCATATATTAGTGAAAAGTTTCAAAAGCTAAGTTAAGAATGTTTTGATTGAAAAAATACTCAATTGTTTATAAAAAGTTATTTTGAAATTTTAGAAGTGCAAAATTATTTTGATATTTTTTATCACATAAAGATTCTTTTTTTAATATATTTTTTTTATAAAATCCTCTTTAGATATGATTTTTAGTAAAAATAAGGATTTAAAAGTAATTTAAAAAATTTAAAAGTAATAATTTCTACCGTTGGAATTCACAATAGAACTTTTATTGGCATCTTTGGACCTATGGATTATTAAAGATGAAAGCAAAGACCTTCCAAGTATAGATGCAGATATTAAAGAGCGGAAGGACTTTATAAGATATGAAAAGAAGGCTTTTGATAAGATTGTTACCAATTCGGATGATTTTAATTTTTATTTATTTATTTATTTTATACAAAGGACTAATGGAAGTATAGAAGATTTTTTATAATATATATAAGAAGAAGAACTTGTCTAATATCATCTTATATGTATATCCTTCTTGTCTTGTATTCTATTGTATAATCAAATTCTTCTAATAGAAGTATCCACCTTGTCAGTCTATTATTCAATTTCGTCTTATTAATAAGGTATTTGATTGCCATGTGGTCTACAAAAAACACTATTGGATTTAAGAGGAGGTAGTATCTAAATTTTTTGACAAAAAAAACTATAGCAAGGCATTCTTGTTCTATAGTAGTATAATTTTTTTCTTGTAAGATTTAATTATTTATTAGCAAAAGCTATGAGATAGTCCTTACCTCTTTTTCCACTTGCTAGAAACAAAGTGCTTCCTACCGCCATAGATAAAGCATTACAAAGCACATAGAAAGATAATGATCAATTTAGTGATCTTAAAATAGAGTACATGTTAAGTTTTTTCTTAAGAATGTCAAATACCTCTTGATATTTTTTACTCTACTCAAATTTCATATCTTTTTATTGGAGTCTATATCAAGGACATAAATCATAAAAGAATAAAATGTTAATACATTCTTGTATCACTCAAAAGAATAAAAAATCATTCAAAGATGGTATAATATTAAAACTAGAATGGCTATTGCCAAAGATAAGAAGACTAGAGACTCTTGAAATAAGACAAAAAATAACAAAGGCATTGATAAGAATAAAGAAGATTTTATTCTTGTTTTTATATATACTATCTACCTAGAGCTACATGGTGATGTTCTATAAGACTTCCAACATATATCCAATTTGCAAGACATGTGTCAAACTTACAAGATAAGTTTCTTATATATGCACCACGTACTTAGCTTATTTTACAAGCTATCAACATATACAACATATTGCTAACTTTTTGGCCAAATTTCTAATCTATTAATCACCTATAAACATGTATAAAAATAAAACTATGTCTATAAGATATTATTAAATTAATCTATTTTTATTTATTTCTATATATTCATATTAATTAGATAATTATTGGAGTAAATCTTATATCCGTGATATTATCTCATCTTATAGAGATGAATTCTACAAAGAGTAGTAATTATATGTTGAGAAAGTCTGAAATGCACCTAATTATATTTGTCACATATTTTGATCTCTATTTTTTTCAAAGGTAGTTGATAGGTTTTCTTAGCCATTAATAATATTCCATATTAAATAGAAAGGACCACCTTGATATTTGATCATTGTTGAGGACTTCATAACTTTCTTCAAAGAAAACATTTGGAACACCATCATGAGTAGTTCTTACTTCTAAAAGTATTATCAAACATTGAAAGTTTCTTCCAAGGTCGTCATATCAAACACGTTGTATCTTGCCATTAATTTGAAAAAAGATATGTCATTCTTGAAGATCTTTATTTCTATTCCATCATTTTGAAGATTATGATAGTTGTAATATTTTGTTCAATAAGTCAGCAAACGATAGCTCTTGAACTAAAATTATTGACTATTGATTCTCGATCTCTCTGGTGTTAGAAATAGCAAATAATAATATAAGATAGAAAGAAAGTTTTATTGAACTTGCTTTGATTTATAACAAAGATTTTTTTGACTCTTCATCTTAATTTTAATAGATGTCATTGACAAAATACATTGACTTTTATTAATGCATTTACTAGATTCTTAGATGGCTTCCATGTGCATTCACTAATATCATATCTATGCTAATATATAAGATATTCCAATTGGTTTTGACGCTGTTTTGAATCTAATATGCCTTTTACTTCAAATTCTTTATTATTGTCTACTTCTATAGGAGACGATGGCATTTGTCTTCTTCTTTATATATCAACTATCTTATATGATTCAAATAGTGACATGTAAAATATAAGATAGATCTTTATAGATTTTGATAGCCATAATTGATAAGCAAGTAGATTAATTTGTTTACAAATTGGAAATAGTCTAAGAGTATAATAATCTAACTTGTCATAAAAATGAATAATTTTGATATTATAAAAAAGTAATCATATCTTATTGTCCATGTAGAATTGAGATTGTTTCTTGCAATAGATATCTGTATTGATCTTTTGTTGTTTTTAAACTTTCTTTAATTGTGCCTTTATTATTGCATGTAGTTTTGACAACCAATTCATCAAATCTTTTGCCATAGGATTATGAACTTTTTAAAAGTCAAAAATATCAAATTATGGATGATAATCATAATTGGCAAAAAATAGAGTTTGTTATATAGAAGAATGTACCAAATTTTTAAAAGCAAATTTTGCCAATGGCAAAAGAATTGTCTAATTATTTTAATGATAGTTAAAGATATATCTCAAAGATTATTCCAAAATTTAATTTATCTATTCCATTTGTCCATCAATTTGAAGGTGAAAAGTTGAAGATAGTTTTATATCTACCTTCAATATTTTGAAAAGGATTTTCTAAAATCTTGATACAAATTGCGTCCATCTATCTGATATAATATCCCCTGGTAATCCATGATAGCAATAGATATTGTCAAGGAAGAATTTAGCTATTTTTTTTTACCTATGATAGATTTTTTACATAGTACAAAATGTGCCATTTTGGTAAAATAATCTACAATTACAAATATAAAATCATATAAATTTGAAGTTAAAAGATCTATGATAAAATCCATAGAAACAAAAGACCAAGTTTGTTCTAGTATATATAATAGTTGGAGAAGTTTACAAGGTCGATAATGAGAAGTTTTTGATCTTGAACAAATATTGTATAACTATACAAATTTTTTAATAGCCTTTCACCTTTGAGGCTACCAAAAATCTCTTGATATTAACTCTAAAATCTTGTTATATCCAAAATATCCTGCTATAGAGAAGTTGTGACAAGCTTCAAGAGTATGTGGTCATGCTTCATCTTTTAGAATATATAAGCATCTTTTAAAATAGAGTAGGTTGTTCTTAAATTCAAATTTGGAAGTATCATAAGACTTTGATGAATTATTCTTAATATCATGAATAAGAGGGTTTAAAGGCATATTTGATTGGACTTGCTTGAAAAAAATTGAATCAATAGTCAATATTTATTTTATTGCTCAAAGATGAATTTGCTCCAACTTCAAGAAGATTATTTTTTATTGATTAAAAGTTAAATCTCCTTCTTTTGGTGTAAGATAAAAATGTCTACAAAGAGCATCAGATAGACCTTGTTATTTTTCTAGTCGATAAGTGATAATGAATTTGAATCTTAACAAAGACATGCTCTAATGAGCTTGATGATGATTCAATACACATATTGATATGCAGTATTAAGATTCTTGTGATTTATATATATGGTGACTGAATTAGAAGTATCTTTTAGATAGTGGTGCTATTTTTGAAAAGAATCCACAATTGTAAAAAATTCTTTATTATAGATTTTATAGTTGATCTCTACTATTGAAAATTTTCTAGAATAAAAAGTTATTGGATGGAATTTGTTGTCTATTCCCATTTGTGATAATACCATGCTCAAAGTAAAGTTTGATATATCTATTTTTATAAAAAATATCTTAAAAAAGTCAATACAATATAAGATTGGTGCAAAAATATAAGCTATTTTCAAAGCTTCAAAGAATATTTTTGCATCTTTATTCTACTTGAGTTTGTCCTTACAAATTAAAGATGTAAATAGAGCTACAACTTAAAAAAAGTTCTTGATGAAGATTTGATAGTAATTGGAAAATTTCAAAAAAAATTGTACATCTTTATTGTTCTTGAAATCTTCTAGTCTATGATTGTTTGGACTTTCTTAGGATCCATCTTAAGACCATTATTTGAAATGATATATCTTAAAAAATTAGCTTGAATAATGTGAAACACACACTTTTTCATCTTGGCATATAATCTTACATTTCTAAATTTTTGTAATACACAACAAACATAAAGTTTATATTTTTTTATATTCTTAAAATATATCAAAATATTATTTAAATAGAAAATAATAAAATCATCAAGAAACTCACAAAATATATCATTTATAAGATGGTGATTAGCAGTTGATATATTTGTAAGTCCAAAAGGCATAACATTATATTCAAAATACCTATACCTAGTTCAAAATACAATCTTCTATTTATCACCTTCTTTAATACGGACCAAGTTATATGCTCCTTGTAGATCTATTTTTATATAGATCTTTGCTTGATTGAATTGATTAAGAAATCTTCAAATCAAAGATAAAGAATATCTATTCTTGATAGTAATCTTATTAAATCTTTGATAATTTATGCATATCTACAACAATCCATCTTTTTTCTTCACAAATAAGATAAACTCTTATTAGAGACTTTAAATGGCATATGAAGTTTTTAGTCAAGTTTTCATCAATATATTCCTTCAATACATCAACTTGTTTTATAATAAACTATAGATTGGTTCAAATGGTGGTTAAGCTCCATCTTCAAGATCAATTGAACAATCATAAGGTTGATGCTCTTAAAAAATTCCTATGTTATTTTTTTAAAAAATATCTTAAAAATCTTAATATTAGCTATAAATATCATTTTTAGTCTTTTCAATATCAAAAATAGGTGTGGCATATATAACAAAAGATAATCTTTTTTTTGTTATATGTATGAAAACTTTTGCACTTATCAATAAGAATTTGAATGTACTAAAATTATGTATGTCTATGTAACTAATTGGATTTCTAGATTAAAGTACAAAAAAAGTCAAGGTTATAAGAAGTCTAATTTATTTGAAGATTATATTTTTTTAACCACAATAATCCTAAAATAACTAGGTTGGAAGGATATCTATTGTGAGCTCAAATAAACCCCTTTAATTGAAGGGTTGTAAGGGCCACATAATTAAGAGCTGAATTATTTTGGACTTATTTTATTTAAGTTTTTTTTTGTTATTTTGTTATTTATTTGTTGATTTAATTATTCAATTAAAAATTTTAAAATTTATCTTAGTTTGTAGTTTATTTAATTAATCCAAATTGAAGTAAAATAAAGTTAAGCAAGAATAATCAATAGAAGGGATGAAATAAAATAAAATAAAAAATAAAAAATAAACTAAAATAAAATCTCAAAAAAATAAAATAAAAAATAAAAAATAATCAAAAAAATAAAATAATAGAATAAATAGATGAATAATTAATAATTAATTAGATAATTAAATATATAATTAAATAGAATCAATAGAAATTAATGAATAATAATAATAATAAATAATTAAATAATTAAATAATAAATAGATGATTAAAATAGGATGAATCAAATCAAATGAAGCAAAATTTGATAGATGGATGTAATAATTATTATACAAGATTTTTTGAGAAAATGAAGTTAATAAAATTTTTAAATAGAAATTATTAAAATAAATATAATTATAATATAAATATAAGTTGAATTTAATTAGTAGCTAACAAGTGCCATAGACATTTGGTCAAACTTTTGACATCAATTCTATAATATTCTATTAATTATAATAGTCAACAACCACAATGTGTAGCTATTGATGCCAACAAGGAGCCCTTAGACCATAGTTGTCCCTTGCACCAACAAAATTCCCTTGTACCACAATAACTAGTACAAAAATAAAATAAACAAATTAACAAAATAAAATTGCCAAGCACCAATTGCCAACCAAATAGCAGACAATCCTTACACTAGTAGTGTTGCACAATTCCACCGTTCACCAGCAAGAATCAAAAATTAAGAGATAAGTAACATTTTACCGCACTCACTTTGTGACACTGATTGCACCTCCTAGCAGTAGCAAAGGAAGAACTCCGTCGCACCAAAAAATTTCATAATACCATAAAAATTTGCCAAAGTATTGACGCACATATAGCCTCACACCAACTCCACCTGTACAACACTGCAGTAACACAACCTTTGGAATTGAAGCAGACTATCATCCTTCATCCTTACAACAGTGTCTTCTCGCCTTCTTTCCAACATCATCACTACACTTCAGCAGCGCTTGTACCTTGCTAACAGTCCTTATTGACACTTCATTTGCTAGCAATTACGAAAAAATTGCCAATTTGAAGGCTCTTGATATTGATATGACTCCAAATGTCAAGACCAATTCCAAATCTATAGTACGTTGTCGCGTTGTAAATTAAAACATAGTGTGAAAGACATAAAAGAATGTGTTAAAATAAAAAGATTAAAATTAGAAGAAGAAAGGATGAAAAAGGAAAGGGATTGTGGTTAAAATTACATTATCTTAGATATTACTGCATTTATTATAAGCTCAGGGGTGGTAGATAGGCCAAACTACTAATTTTCTGCTGAAATTTCTATTAGTAGTATCAAGTCACGAAGCCAGGGATTTCTATAGTGAAGTCAAGTATATTTGAATCCACGTCAGCTCCAAAGTAGCCAAGAATGTTAATCACGCAAGCTTCTTTGACTTAGTAGTGTAGGTTGTAGTTTTTTCTTTTTTATTTCTAATCTAATTTAAATTATTTCATTCTATTTATTAGATTTTCTTTTATTTATCTTAGATCTATTTTACCTTGATTTTCTTCTCTCTTAGATCTGAACTTAAATATTGTGGGCTGAAATTATAAGAGAAGTTGATAGAAAATTGATAGTAAGAAGATAGAATGGAAATTCACCTTGGAAAGTGAGATTTTTTCAAGTTAGTCTAAGAGAAAAGGTTGAAGAGGTGAAAAGACATGGACGGAGAGGTCTTTTTGACCAAGAGGATAAGGAAGACAAGTTGGAGATGATAAGGGAGGGATATGGGAGAGAGGAGCAGTGTGTGTTTTTATAATAAAGGGAGTTAGGAGACAAATTTGAAAGGAAGATTTGATAGACATAATCTATGTAAGTTAAGAAAGAGATAAATGCAAATTTGATACTCATTTGTTTTATAAATAAAACGTTATGCTCTTTCAAAGTGACAAGGATCTATTTCCAAATCAATGAAGTTCGAGGGAGCATATCTTTGTGATTAGAGTATTGTTTTGAATAAAATTTTATTGGATTTTATAGATATATGAGTCTATTAGATTGTATAAAAAAACTAATTATTATTGGAGTTGTTTTTAAAGAGTTATGAGGAAAGTTATAGTCGGGTTTAGAGTTGTTAAAAGACAAAATTAAAGAAGAAGGACGGAGCCTATAATTTAAGTTTGGAGAGGACTTTTGGAGCAATAATTAGCATGTGTTTACAACATGAGATAAGTTATAAGCCTACCAATTTTCAACACTTAGGTCTTCTTTAATGAGGAGCAATAAAGGTGTGAAGCAAAGAGGGTCTAGAATCAAAGGCTGTAAGGAGGGATAACTTTGAACAATGTGGTTCTTCCTAACCACAATAGCTATGATCAAAATGTTTTTAGGATTTGCTTCCTTACTTCTTTAAGTATCTTGTATCCAAATTTTACTTCAACTAATATGATACTCTAGGAATTATGATCAAAATTGGAGACAAGTGTTTAAAGGCAGAATAGATTAGGATTCATAAAGTATATTTTTTTTTAATGTAAATTCTTCAATTTTATGAACTTTTATGGATTTCATCTTGCACTTGATTAATTAGAGGCACAAAAGACCCTATGTTTCTTAGAGCTAAGATTCTTTGTTGTTCTCGTTCGTCTCACTTATTCTACCAATATTGCCTAGAATAAATCTGTAAAGGGAGATTCGAACACAGGGAGAGACTATCCGCACTGAGTTAAATTGTCAGGGTCACACAACTAACCATCTTCTGAACATTAGAGTCCAATGCACATGTACACGCTTTTTTAAAATAATGCCGTCCACTCTATTGGTTCTACTATTTTGCAACTAAAGATAAACTTCGTGATACAATCCTCCATCAATTCTCCTACTGTAATCTTCTGTCTTCTTTTGCGATACATCCATTTGAACTCAACACTGAATAATTCTCATTCCTAACGCTTTTCAAAAACAAATTGCTTTCTCAATATTCTCCTTCACCGCCAACTCTCACAATCACTACAAATGATTTACAATTTCCCCATCTATAAGGAACGAAATCATCATATATTCAACATCAACCTCCAATTCTTAAGTAAATCTACCATCAAACAATTATAATTTCATTTCATCAGACATATATACACTTTTGTTTTATTATCAGATTTCATCATCGGACATGGTATAACCTTCTCAATAAACTGCATCCTCCACCAGCCTAAAGGAAAAGAGAGTGAGTACCATTGTGACTATCATACCGCCCGACTCTTCCATATCAAATCAATTTATACTTATCCCATCTATGTTAACTGCTACACAATCGATGATAACTACATTTTCTAACTTCCTTATCCATTTTGCCTTCTAAATTGGCCATTCATCGGCTTCTTGCCTATTCTTAATCCTACAAACTATGTATTGTAAATCCTAAAATTCCTACCCATTCTACATAGTCCCACTCCTAACTATACAGCGCCCTTGCAAATACAAAATTGGTAAAAAAAACTTTTGTTATAAAGCTGGTTCTTAAGAGTGGGATGCTCCTAAATTCTTCATAGGAGGTTTCTATGCATCTAGCTCTAATAGCACGTTGTCGTGTTGTGATACGATTATATAGTAAAAATATGATTAAAAATAAATTTTTAATTAATATTCTATTATCTTAGTTAAAAAAGAATTCCACATATTTTAACAAGGTTTTTATGAAAGCCTCTTAGTTTATTTTCTTCACTTAATAGCTAATAGATAAGATTTAGTTAGTAATTTTACCTTCTAGGTTGTAGTAATTCTTTTACTACCTTAGAAAGGCCATAAAATAGTAAAAATATAGTAAAAAAGATAAATTACTAGCATGATTGATACTAGGATTAAGTTGAGGGTAGGATCAGGCTATAAAATCCCTAGGATAGATTGGATTGATATCCGAGGGTTGGCCGTTTTTAGGACAGGGTCGAAATCAGACCTTTGACCACAAAAACGGCCGCCTAAGGCAAAGTATGGGGGTTTTTTCAGATTGGGTTTTTAGATTGGATAGCTAGCTTAAAGCTTATTCTAAAGGCATTAAGCTTGTTGCCATAGGATTTTGGATGACTTTGCAATTGATGTTCAAAGTCAAGGTTTGTATTGGTGTTTTGGGTTTTATATAAGACAATGATGGTTTGCATTCTTGAGTGATTTGTGTAATTTATATAGCATCTATGGTTCAAAATTTGATATTATTTAGATTGTTGGGTGTGCTAAGTGTTTACAAATTTTTGTATTAATCTAACAATGCAATCAGGAGATATTTGGGTTTTAATACAAAAGATTGTCGGAAGTTGGCAGTTTAGGATTGGGTAGGGTTTTTGTGATAACTAAAGATCTATAAATTGGATTAATGTAAATTTTAGTATGGTGATAGAAGACTTGGAGATCAAGGTATATACCAAGTTTGAGCTGAAGTTAATTGTCGAAGAAGGAGAAATCACCACTGGAGTTTTTGCATCAATCTTCAAGTTGGCGGTTGAGTGTCATCAGTGCGGTTTTTGGACATTTTCTTGCAATCTGTAAGTTGGGTTGAGCTGAATTTTTTTAAGCATGTAGAAGGCTTATACTAGCATTTTTGTGCAAAAATTCGCACTAAGTGGATAGTTAGATTAAAAGTTATAGCTTGTCAAAACTCACTAATTAGGATTAGGACTTGCAAAGAAAAATAAAAATTGCTTAATTATAAAAGAAATAAGGCTATTGGGATATATGTATGGTTGATGGTACTAAGAGGAGTGTTTTTAAACACTTTTGAATTGAAGTTCAAATTATATTTCTCATACATGGATGAAACCTATTAAGATTTCTTGATTATTTACAAACATTACCTTACCTTCTACAGCCAGGTGCCCGATGCATTCCCGAACAAGACAACACGTAATACGACAACGTCCTCATCCTCCTTCAATAAATCCACATGGTTACTCTTCAACTGTGTTGATAAATCTTTATTATTCACTCCCAATTCCCGAACTTGAGCCTCTAATTATAGAATCCTGGCATCTTTCGCCTCTAATTGGCGCTCTTGTTGATTCATCTTCTCCTCCAACTCACTAATACTCAAAACTGGTAGAACAGATACCTATGGCTGAATGACATTGGCCAAATTGCCCTCCAATTTTTCGACTTCATCGTTCAATGCACCAATTTCTGCTTGCAGCTTATCCGTTCCAATTCTGTATTGGTCTTCCAATTCCACCTTTTTTTGTTCCAATTTTGCTGCTTTTTCACGTTTTGCTTACAATTGACACTTCAACGCTTCCCGTTCTAAATTCCATATCCTGCAATTCTCTATTAAATCTTGCTTTTGGCCGTTCAGGATTCTTTGAATGCGATCTTTATCATTTACGTAATTTTTCTTTTCCTCCGCTAATTTTTGCTCCAATGCCAACTTAGATTCTATCTTTGCCCTAATAAGGTGACCCTGTTCCACAATTCAACGGCTTTTCTCCATTATCTCCTTCTGGCTCGACTCCAATTGTTGTCTTAGATTTCCTTCTAACTGACTCACCGTAAGTTGCAATTGGAAAATTTGACCCAATATTACCTCTGTGAGGTTCCCTCCCTCCACTATTCCGGTGTTCAAAATTGGAGCCTCAACCACCCTCTCAATCACTGCACGACTAAAGTTCACGAACAGAAGTTCCGAATACCCTCTTGCTCCCACGATCTACTGATTCCCCAACTTCAGACACCAATTATCCCTGACTAACTAAAGAACCTCGATACCCTGCCATGGCTATCTGATAATCAGGTATTCGAAATTTTTCCACTGGCTGATTCTAATATACGCTGCAATAACGGAAAGGCACATACTGCATAGCAAAGACGAAATTTACGAAGTTTTTCACTGGGTTCTATCATGATGAGCAAAGTTGCTATAAAGGTCATTCAATTAAATACCACGCTTCAAGTATTCCAGAAATTCTATAAATAATGTTTATTGATACGTATAGCGGTATATTTGCTCAGTTCTTTAACCGCTAACAAACCGCATCCACCTGTTTCTCGCAGCGCCCTACCACTTTCAAATTTCGATTCTTCTCATGATTTACGCTCCCTCATGCAATCTCTCTCCCATTTGAAATAACTGGACACTTCAACGCTTATCGCTAATTCACCTATTGATAAATATAATATCTTCTGTAAGATATTCTCATCGATCTCAATTATTCTCCCTTTTACTACATTCGAACCATCCTCTGGGTCGTAATTTTTTATATACTCTGTAACTAGTTCTACATCAATTAGAAGCAAGTTATCCAATCTTTGCAAAAACACATACATCTATGTATTTCTAAAATCTCTCTGCCTTTAAGGGAACCAACAGATTTCTAACTTCATTGGCTCCATGTTGGTGACCACCACTAGGGACAGTGATTGCAAGTTATTTTTACTTTGCATGTTTCGGACATTCTCTTCTCTGTCCACAACTCTCTTTGACCTTTCCGTCGATATTGTATAATGCTAATTACGTACTCCTTGTTCGTACTAATTGTTATTCTTTGGCTGTAAAAAACTCTACATTCCAATAATCATACATTCAGACAACCAAGCTCAAAACAGAATGCTAACGAAAACTCTCACTAAGTGCCCCACTCCTAACCTTTCACTTGAGGTCTAAAGCAACAATCCTTAATCTAGTGTACCAAATCATTACTTTGAATTTGCCTGACTAGTCCATATTAGCATCCAAAATTGACCATCAGCCGTCTTTTCTAACCATCATGCACCTTCAATAAAGGTAAGCTATCATGAACAGGTACACCCTCTTCTCTCCACTTTTGAAAACCCATCTCGGGTTTACATAAAATAAAGACATAAACGGTTGCCTTTAACTAGGATAGTAAATTGAGTGCCCATAAAATCTTCCAATTGAACTGAACCATTAAGAAAGGCTTCAATTACTCGATAAGGTCCATGCTAATGGATTTGGAATTTCCTCAAAAAATTATAAAAGCGACTATCATAAAGAAGCACTATATCATTGGGCATAAAAGATTTAGGACGTAATTTACTATCATAATAACTCTTATGGGGGCACTATGTAGCTTCCATAATTAAAAGGGCCGTAGTCTTAACTTCATCCAATTTGTTCAATTGTGCTAATTGATATTGGAGGGATTCTTTGTCACCAAGACATTCATCCAATGTAATTCGTAAACTCAAAACTTCCAATTCAATTGGTAATATTGCCTCTTGCCCGTATACCAATTGGAATGGTGTGGAATTGGTAGTCACTTTATACGCACTACAATACACCCACAAGGCTGCAAATAATTTTGTATCCCAGTCCGTTCTCACATTAGACACTGTTTTAATTAAAATTTTACACAAAATAGTGTTGGTCCTTTCAATCTACCCATTGGCCCGAGGATGATATGGGATTGTCTTCTGATGCTTGATCTCATATTTATTTGTCAAAACTACAATTGTAGAATTAATAAAATAGATTCCATGATCACTAACCAATTCTTTGGGACATCCAAATCGAGTGATAATGTTCTCATATAAAAATGTGGCTATGGTATTGACATTATCAATTTTTGTTGCCATCGCCTTTGTCCATTTTGTCACATAATCAGTCGCTACCAAAATATATCTTTACTGTCCATTACACGAGGCTGGTGCAATTGGTCCTACAAAATCAATATCCCATTTCTCAAATGGTGCTTGTGCTAAAATTGATACCAATGGCATGGCAGAAGTTACTATAGGTCTACCAATATGCTGACAAGGATCACAATGTCCACTCAATTGAGGTTTATTAATCATATATTTAAGAGTATCATGATTGATATGAAATCTAAATGGATAACCAATCAAATAATGCCAAAATTTCTAGATAGAATAGATCATGCCCAAGGCTTCCCGTTCAGTCGTAGTATAATTTCATTCTGCAGCAACAGTATCAATAGATGGGATAATTCCCGTCCTTTTTAATACTACATTATGGATCCGATATAGCATTCGAGCATCATAAACATAAGGTTTTGTCCAGCAGGTCTGACCGTATTTGGGTAATTGAAAGCACACTAATTTTCATTTTAACTCCTCTAACGAAACTATACATTCCTCAGTCCAAATTGGACTAGATCCATTTGGTGGCAGATTTTTTAAGAGCTTCGTTAATAGTTGATAAAAATATTTCTACAAATAAAATGAATGAATCACCTATATTAGCTGGCCTATGAAACATAAACATTAGACATTTCGGCTTTTAATTAAAAGGCCCAATATACGAAATAATTTTATCTGGGTCGATGAAATCTGAAGCGTAGCGATATGTTCTCTGGCTTTAATAAAATACGTAAATTATTATGCCAATTCAAAGATACATGTTATCGCATTGGTCCAAAGCAATTCTTAAATGAAAAATAAATATACTGAATGTGTAAAAATCATCTAAAAATATCTCTATCAACAATCGTAAATAGTCCTGAAACGCTTACATCATTATCCTTTGAAATGTGGCTGGGGCGTTACATAACCCAAATGGCATCACTTTATAAGCAAAAGTAATCTTCAACTGGTCCTCTTTTACAATTTTTATTTGATTATAATCCAAAAATCCATCCAAAAAGGAATAACATTCATGCCTAGCTACTATGTCCAGTATATTATCCATAAAAGATAAAAGAAAATAATCCTTCTTGGTAGCCGCGTTTAATTTACAGAAGTCTTGACAAATACGGATTTTCTATTTTTCTTCAGCACTATCACAATTGGTAAAAGCTATTTACTATACGGGACTGGATATATGAAGCCCACGTCTAAAAATTTATTTACTTCCTCTTTGACCATGAGAGAATATTTTGGATTAAGATGGTGTTGTCTTTGACAAACTGGTGTAGCATCTTCTTCCAAGGTAATTCAATGCTCATAAACTTTGGCAGGGATACCTTTTAAATCCGCATACGACCAAGCAAAAGAAGATTTATGATTTAGAAAGAATTATTTTCAATTTCTCAGTTCTATACTCGTAATACCGGTGTGTATTTTGATAATCTGGGATGTTTCATTGGAGCCCAAGTTAATGGATTGGCATACATGTTCCTCATTAACCCCCAATTTGATTTGCCCTTCTTGCTTTGAATCCTTCATATGGTTCGGCAAATCAGACTTACTCAATTTTGGTTCCAATATATCGACTTCATTTACCGCACGATTATTCATCCCGTCCGCAATAACATCGCCAGAATTCACTGCATCTTCCTGATACAAAAAATATTCCCCTGGTCCTCCATACTCGTATAATACGCCTTACTTTCGCATGTGAATTGAGTCCTTATCAACTTACATCGCATTATTAACTTCATCATACTCTGCTTCAAATTGGCCCTCATCATCAGATGTTTCTTCTGTGCCTATAATTTGAGATTCTCCCTGATGTTGAACTGAGTATATTTGTAAAACAATCTTGTCACTATCCTCCTCAATAGTTAACGTTCCACGGCCCCAATCGTTCCTAGCTTTGGCTTGATATAGCCACGGCCGATCCAATAATATTGGATATGATAAAGTAGAACTTTGTAATCAAAAAATAATATAATCAATTTCATATGTAATTCCCACAATTATGGTATTAATATTGCGTAAGATATCCATTGGTTTTATTCTACTATGATCTGCCATTCTCAATACCAATGTCGTGGATACTAATTGTTTTAAATCCAACTCCTCCATTGTATCGGCATTCATTAAGTTCACATTAGAGCCACCATCCAGTTGAACTCTAGGAATGAGAACACCATCAATTGATACATCGATAATTGGTGCTCCCGAATCGGGATTCAAACTAACCTCATGAATTTCTTTATTACAAATTCTACGTTGTATTAATGAAAAATTCAATGTAGAATAATATTCTGGCGCAACTGCTAACAATTGCTTCATTGTAGTAGAAGATTTAATTTCATCCAAATCTTTCATAATATCATATGATTTTATATTGGCAATGATTTTCAAGGCCCTCTTCTTTTTCATGGATTTTAATTTGATCCCTTGAGATAATTTTCTTACGGAGTTCAAAACTAGAACTATTGAATAGACTTTGATGTAATTCTTGTCTATGAGAGGATCTTTTAATGGATAAGGTGGCTGCCAAAACTTCGCAGATATTGGTACTGGTTTTGGTTGAACCATTATCTTGGAGCTAAGGACATCCTCAAGTTGCACAAACAAATTGGATCCAATTGTTGGTAATACCTTTGATACTGGTGTTAGATTTGAAGTACCATTCAATGAATTATATTGGTCCGCTGCAATTGGTACTTCTAATTTTTGAATTGGATTTTTTTTTTTTTTTTTTTGCTGGGTCCAAATAAGTACTGCATGGACGCATTCCACCCGATTTATTGGAGAATCTTGTGGAACTCAAATATTGTCTTCCATCTTACTTTGCAGCTATCTTGATGGTTATATGGCGTTATTCTTAACCATTCTTGTACTAATAGAAAGATATGCATTTTATAATAATCATGTCTCATTTATTGAGATCTTAATATCCTGCGCATAGCATCAAAGTGGTCTTCTTCCTCCTCTATTTAGAATATAGGGCATCTCGACTAGTATATACTGGCTAGGTTTGTTCTAGGTTTGATGGATAAAGGATCTTGGTTGACCAGTTGGTATTGTAGGATCTGAAATTGGATTCTGAATAGGTAGATATTCGGATTGTCATTGTTGATTTTGCACAAAATCTTGAGAATTGGGATCACCTTCTTGATTATACTCAGAATTTTGAAAATTATAGAAATTTCTATTTTGTTTAATAGAACGATTCCCGTTCCAGCCAAACCTATTTTCTATCTAAACTTGATTAACATCCCACAAAGTTGGTTGAATCATGGTCTGATTTCCTAACTGTTGTTGCCTTCTTAAATTCTAGCAATTAGTGGTTACATGCTTATCTCTATAAAATGTACATTGCACAGTTATTTGGGGTGGTGAAAGGCACTTTGTTATTAAATGGCCTTGTCCTTTACAATTATTGCACCAGATATTGGGGTGCATATTAGTTGATTTATGCCTCTTTTCCTTATCTTTTGCCAGATTAACAGCCAACTTGTCCATCTTCTTTGTCAAAGTTAACAACAAAGTTTGATTTAGATCCTTTGATACTAGTTCATTAGATAATTTTTTTATAGATATTGGTTTTTGATATGGGGAGTATAGAAAATACGGAACTGCAATTGTTGGTAGTACAGCCTGCAATAGAACAACATTCACTATTCCTTGTGGATTAAGATTAAGATTTGTGTCGTAATTAATTGTCGTTGGATAACTGTCCACTGGTTCATTCCATGTTGGTGTTTGATATCCTCCTTGAGATGGAATCATTGTGGCTCTTGTGATTAAGAATTGGTCATAATGACATTCTTTCCATATCTTAGCTCAGTCAAGTGAAGCAGCCACAGTTGCGAGTTGGACCTTCTTTACAAACATCTTCAATTCTAGTGGGTATAGTCTGTTAATCAATATAGACATAACAAATAAATCCGACATTTGGTTATTTGGCCATTTACAAAGGATATTTGCTACTCGGCCATAATATGACTGCACCGCTTCTCCCGGTACCATTTTGCTGTTCATTAATCTTTCTCTAAGACATTCTTCAAATCCTAGTAGTCAAAAATGAGTCAAAAACGTATTTTTCAATGCCTCCCAATTAGGAAATTGTCCCACGAGTTGGCGAGTATATCATTCAAACGCCGTGTCTTTCAAGGTCGTTGGCAGCCATCTTAACCAAATATCTTCAGTTCTACCATTGTTGGCTACACATGTAGTCAGGAATTGATACAAGTGTTGATCTAGGTCGGCTCCTGGCAGACCCCTAAAGATAGGTAATGGAGCTACACTAGTTGTACAATCACCCACCGCATCCATTTGTACCGCAATTGGTACTGCTGGACCCCCCGTTGCCATTGAAGGTGACAATGTTCTACTTACTTCCTTGTTGAAATAAATGCTGCCTCCTTCAATTGTCTTTTCCGGACTTCTAAGCCTCCGCAATTTGGTATTATTATCTGCAAATTATTTTATCGGTTGAAGTTGAAGTGAAAACGATGGATTTTGGAATACATTGAATTGGCCTTTACTGGCAAGCAATATATTTCCTACTGAAGAACTAGCCTTGCTAGAATCGGCTGTATCCACTATTGGAAAAGTATCCAATAGAATACCTAATTCTTTTGTGCTCTATTCTCTTTCTGTTAATGGGTTCAAGAGATACATTGGGCTATTGTCAAGGACATGAACTAGAAAAAGATACATAATCTAATGGAAAGTGTATCAAAGAAAAGTCACAAAATGGGAATAAGAAAGTATGTATATTCAAAGAAAATTGGAATGGCTATTATCAAAGACTGGAAACATGAATACTCTTGAAACTAGACTAAAATCAAGAAAGGAGTTGACAAGAATGAAGAGGGCTTCACTCTTGCCTCTATAAATACTATCTAATTAAAAAATACGTGGCGGTTATTTTATAGGACCTCATACACGTGTCTCATTTGCAAGACACATGTCAAACTTACATGACAAGTTTTCTACATGTGCGCCACGTACTTGACTTGTTTCGCAAGCTATCAACATAAGCGCCATGTGGCTAGCTTGTTGACCAAGTTTTTAACCTACCAATCACCTATAGACATGTATAAAGGTGATTTTGCGTCTATGAAGCTTCTAAGAAGCTATTCTATCAGATATTATCAAATCAACTTATTTTACCTACTTCTATTGGTTTATATTATTTAGGTAATTTTTTGGAGTAAATCTTATGTCCGTGACAGCTATTCGTGGAATTACCTACGAATGCTTTTGGTAATTTCTTTAATGGTATATATGTCTAAAATATTAAAGATCTTTCATATTCTTGGTATGCTCGGATGTGCCGATAGGTATGCAACCATGGTTTAATCCAACTCTGTCAATGCTTCCTTTTTAGCTTCCGTTCTTGCTCGTCTCGCAAAAAATTTCTTACTTGTGCTCTCTCTTGTCTTCTTTTTGACTGACGTATTTTTTTCAAAGCAATATTCTCATTCTTATTAACCATAATCTTTCATCATCTATTATTGACATTGCTTTCTATCACTAATTTAACTATTCATTCGGCAATTAATTCCTAATATTCAATACTATTGTCAATCTCCAATAATGGCGCCAAAATGTTGTTCTTGTTTGTCTCACTTACTCTATCAATACTGCCTAGAGTAAATCTGTAAAGGGAGATTCGAACACAGGGAGAGACTATCCGCACTGAGTTAAATTGTCAGGGTCACACAACTAACCATCTTCTGAACATTAGAGTCCAATGCACACGTACACGCTTTTTTAAAATAATGCCATCCACTCTATTGGTTCTACTATTTTGCAACTAAAGATAAACTTCGTGACACAATCCTCCACCAATTCTCCTACTGTAATCTTCTGTCTTCTTTTGAGCTCATAACAACAATCGGCAATGTTGCACCATTTCCATAGACTGCATACACCTGCTTCTCTTTCCAATCACTAGAAATAATTTGTCACCGAGAACGTCTTTTGAAACAAATTATTTCTCCAATTCTCCTTCACCGCTCAACTCTCACAGTCAACACGGCATGACACTCTCATCTACAATGAAACTTCATTGACATATTCAGTCATCAACCTCCAATTCTCTACGAAGAATTCACGCATCAAACAATTATAATTTCTTACTCATCTATATATATAAATTTTTTTGTTTTATTACTGTACTTCATCATTGACATGGTATAATCCTTCACAATAGAATCCGGATCCTCCACTACAGCCTAACAAAAGAAAAGAGAGAGGTACCACAAAGCTTACCCTGGCTCAGGACTATCACAGTCTGGCCCCGACTCCTGTGTACCGAATTAATTTATACTTATTCCATCTATATTAACTGCTACACAATCGATGATAATTACATTTTCTAACTTCCTTATCCATTTTGCCTTCTATATTGGCCATTCATCGGCTTCTTGCCTATTCTTAATCCTACAAACTATGTATTATAAATCCTAAAATTTCTACCCATTCTACACTCTTACTACAATATTTGGTGCTTCCACTGAGAGAGCTCTAAGGCTTTAGGATTTTTTTAAGGCAAGATAGGGGATAGTAGAACCAGTGGTAGTCAAGTTGAAGGAGGTAGCCAGAACTTTGTAGAGGAGTTCTTAAGGGCCATACAAATGTTTATGGGGCAACAAGTTGCCAATGCAACTAGACAAGGAGCTACAAAAGCTTTGAAAGCTATTATTTCTAAGAATGAAAGATTCAATAGAAAGAAAATTTCAAAGTTTTTAAGGAATTATACTTGTGAGATGGAGATCTATCAGATTTCAAAAGAGAAGATGATAGACATTTGACTTGGTGGATGTACCAAAGATCAGAGACAAGGTAAAACATCTTCATCAAGATAATTTTGAGATTACTTGGGCTAGATTTGAAGAGAGGCTTCAAGATGAGTTTTTTGATGAAGATGAAGAAAAGATGTCCAAGAGGAGTTTCCTTGATTGGGTGGAATAACAGCCAAATAACAACATGAGACCAAATGAGTTGTTAAGAGAGTTTGAAAAGAAGTTTAGGCAACTCTCATTAATAGAAAAGAGGATTCTTGAAGTAAAAAAGTCAGAGTTATTTCTATAAGCTATTGATAAAGCTTTGGAGGATAGACTACTACTTCTTCAAGATGGAGCAGTTGATAGAGGTTTTAGTATCAATTGGAGACAATTGGAAGATACAATGAATCTTATTGCAAAGCAACAGTGGATAAAGGCTAGGGGATATGGAATAAAGATGGAAGCTTCAGTACCACTAACTTCAAAGACTTCTTCAATGATATCATTAAGGTCTTTAAAGGATAAGGCTGTAGATGAAGATACTCTAGAAGAATTGGTGAAGGGATTGAAGGAGCTGAAAGTGGAGATGAGTGCTTTGAAAAGGAGTACAAAGCTAGGTATCTTTCAAACTTTTAGTGGACAGAGGGGATATATCATGAGGTGCATTTGGTGTAATGATTCCAATCACAAACGTAGTGATTATAAATCATTTGCTGATGCCATGAAGAAAGGCATCATTACCTTTAAAGAAGGAAGGATTAGAGATGCATCTACAAATTTTCCTTTAGATACTAAAATTGCCAAAGGAGGAATAAAAAAATTAATAGAAGATCAAATGATGAAGCCTAAGCCATGAGATTTAGGTAATACAGATCCTTATCAAATTGTGGCTTGGCAAAATAATGTTGAAGCTCCATGTCTTGAAAATTGTGAGACTATGATTAGAGGAGCTCAGGCCATTAGAGAGAAGACATGATGGGATGATCTAATTGATGCATTTAGCATCAGAGCCTTTTTAGAGAAGAAAAGAAAGAATAAAAACTTTCAAGATGTATATGTGGAAGTGAAGAGGGGAAGGAATATAGAAGATGAAGATGAAGAACCAATAAGTAAAAAGCAAATACAAAAAAATGGTGGTACAGGGAAAATGACAAAAGAAGGATCAACAATAAATTAGCCATTATAAAATATTTTTTCATCTTCACAACCAAAAGAGGCATCAATCCCCAAGCAAAGGATAGAAGAAAACATGGAAAAAGTTAAGAAGAAGAAGAAGAAAGACATAGAGAAAGGTAAAACCAAAGGCCCTACTTTTAAACTTCAATCTGATATTAAAACTTCCATTGATTTGAAAGGTATATTGGAAGGGTAGATTTTGGATGCAAAAATTGAATTTACTTTACGAGAGGTCTTAGGAATTACAAAGAAAGACTTCCATGAGTTGATTATTAATGTTATCAAGAGGAAACGCCAAATAATAGTGGAAACAATGATGACAAGTACTATTGACATTTGTTTGACTAAAGAGGAGGAAGAAGAGATTGGTCAAGTGTTTTCTATTGAATGTAAATCAAGGTTTGAAGGAGTTATGATTATGGAAGATGATAAGGTGAGTCATGAGGTTGAAAAAAAAAAAAAATGGGATTGTGTGAGTCCCACCAATGGATCTTAATTGGTGGATTGTTTAAAAATATAGTCTTAAGTCATTTAATTATACAAATATGATGGTTAGAGAGTCTTTTTGACTATTTAAGTATTTATTAGAATTTAGAAGTATTTATAAATATAAAAGTCTTATTAGAAGAAAAGTTACAAAATGGAATCTTAGTAAGTCTTGGAGGCAATTATTTTAGTTGGTTTAGTATTTTTACTTATTATTAAGTATTAAGAGTTAGTTATTAAGACCAATGTTTATATTGGCCTTCTAATTATATGTAGTACTTATTAAAAACCTATAAATGTTACTTAGTAGGTAGAAGAAGCATGAGGAAGAAATCTCATGTCTTTTTAATTATTTTTGTAGAAAATAGGATTTTGAGTTGATTTATATTGATTTTATTATTATAAAAAATTTCCAAGGTAGAATAAAATAGTCTTAAATTGATATTATCATCTTAAAAATATTAAAGAGACTTTTATAATTTATTTAGAATTTATTTAGAATTTATTAAGAATTTTTAGAGCAATTTTGAAGACTTTGGTAAAAATGAGTTTTACCACCTTGGGAGCCATTATGAAGAAATGGAGCAAGATTTGAAGGCCATACAAGGTTTCTAGGCTAATAGGGTATTTTTGAACATCATGGTGAAGTCAAAATTGAAAAATTATTAGTTGTACTAGTATAAAATAGGAGGACCAGCAGCTAGTGTAGTCCTTGTAGGAAGGGAGGTGCACAAGTCCCATATGGGTTGTGGCACCTTGGATGTAGGTAGGAGGATAAGACTAAGGCCTCGTGGCCCCTCTATGACACCCATATACACTACTTGTGAGCCTTGGTGAGGTTCAAATCCATGATCTTGTAACAAGTTACCCTTGAGGTAAAAATTTCTACTTAACTTTTTCTATTGTTTACCTTCTAATTTTGAATCATCATAACTTACTCATAGTAACTTAGATTTATATATTTTTTATATCATTGGAAAGATAAAGAAATTATCTACTTGAAAATATAATTTTTACTTTTTAATTTTACTTTTTACTAGGTAAAAATCTAGTGAACAGACTGTGACTAGTTTTGTAGTGTGCAATTATTTAATTGCACACATTTCACTTGTTTTGTGTTGTTCTTATCCTTCATTGTTGTTTATTGCTCCTTATACTGCACACTACAAGTTATAAGCAACTCTTAATTGAGGCCACCTTATAACTTAGGTTGAAGAGAGAATTTTACCCTCACATAAATGGTGCATTTGCCGGGAGGTGGTGCTTCTAATTGTGTGTGTGAATGTGAAGTTAGTATGTTGTAATTCACATTTTGCTTGATCTTTTTGAGTGAGAAGTTCAAAGTTAATCTTCATCATTGGTTAGTTCTCTACATATCTTCTTTATTGGTGTATACAAAAAATTTCAAGTTCTCAAGTCATAAGGTATTTTAAAAATAAAAAATAAATAAAACATTTTTTATTATTGAGTGCATGTTGATTTGCTCTCGGGTTTTCATCAATCAGTTTTTTTGAATTGCATATTTTAAGTTGAAACTTTTTATATTGGTGTATCTTGATGTTGGCTTTCCAATAAGCTATTGCACGTTCAATTTGGACTTGATTTGAATTTGTAGTGAATTTTAGACTAGGAAGTGGTTCACTGCCTTGGCAGTTTCATGTACCTCATGTTTGGAAAGGCATTTCTTAGTGCGTGGTGACTATTTAATAGTGGAATTTTTTTGTGTACAAGCACTTTGAAGTTGAGATTGTAGTGGTGTAAATTTCAATGCTATTAAATAAGAAGTGAATTTTTGGCGATTTTTGGAGTAGAGAGAGGTTTCTGCTTTAAGTGGAATATAATTGAGGTTAGTGATTTCTATCTCTTCAATCATTTACATTGTTGATTTTATGTTATACTTTTGATTGTTGTGTTTTAAATCTTATCTTAATTATATTAGACTAAAATAAAAATAAAAATAAAATAAAACAATAAAAATAAAAATAATTAAATAAAAATAAAATAAAAATAAAACTAATAATTTGAACTTAGATGAATAATAATAATCTAAATATAATCATAGTATTTTCTTCAACTAGTTGTATTTTAATATGGTGATTAAAATCACCAATTGCTAAAGAATTTTGACTCATAACATTTAAAAGCCGGTAATTCTCAAAAATTACCGGAATTCATAGAATTCTAAATTTTGGAATTCTATTACCTTCTAATAATAGATTAAGCTAGTATAATTGATTTTTATCCTAAATGGTCATTCTATTATTAAATTTAGATAATTTTTTATTTAATTTTCTATTAATATATTGAGCTTATTTTTTAGAATAATAAGAACATCTATTTAGCAAGAATAATCCATTTAATAAGGATTTTAGCCACCAATAAATATTAATTAGTCTAAGTTTATCATAACTATTGGTTTTTGATTGATTTTGGGATAAAAATAAAGAACTAAGCTATTTTGATGGCTCACAATTGCTCTCTCTTATCTTTTTGTAGCAAAGTCTTTAAAAAGTTTCTTCCTGAAGTGTGGATTTTTTTTTTTTTAAGTCAAGATATATTTCAATCATGTATAATTTCTAATCAAAAAATAATTGAAATTTTAGAATTAAAATTTTAGAAGTTGGTAGCACTTTTTTTTAGCTTTCTAAAGATATATTATATTTACCATTTGAAGCAAGGACAAGGCTGTGGCAGCCATTTTAATAATAGGAGGGTGTACTACCCCTTTAACTTGAAGTTATGACTTTGAAGGATGAGATCTAGAGCATCAAGAATAGTTTGAAGGTGAACTTGTTTGAAAAAAAGTGCTTTGAAGTTTGATTTTTGAGAACCTAAGGTTTGTTCAAGGGCAATCAAGGATGAGGTGGTGGTGGCCATTTTAGTGATAGGGAGATTTGCTGCCTCTTTGACTTGAAGTTGTAACTTTGTAGGACAAGACTAGAGCATCAAGAAGAGTTTAAAGGTGAAACTTATTGGAGAAGAAGTGCTTTGAAGTTTGGTTTTTGAAAAGCTAAGGTTTACTTGCAGGCAATCAAGGACAAGGCAATAGCAGCTATTTTAGTGAAGGGAGATCTGCTATAAGAAAAATTCAGAGCACCAACTTTAAGCAGCAACATCTTCTAAACCAAAGTGAATTTGGAGCTGAAATTTTAGATGGTGATAGATCTTGAAGTTACCTTTCGAAGAAGTTTAAGCACGCTTAAATTTAATTGAGGATAAGACAATAACAATTGTTTTAGTGAAGGGAGGCTATTCCTTGGATTAGAAGCATTACTAGATTATATTTTCATTTTTTTTATCTTTTTTTTTTTTTTTTTTTTTTTTGCATAGTTGCTTGTGATTATCTTTTAGTACATTATTGAATGATCTTGATACTTATTATCAAATACTTTTTGAATTAATTTCTATTTATTATCCTATTTCTTTATTTTTTATTTTTACTTGAAAGTCTTCTATTATATTATTTATTTCAATGTTTTATTTCTACCACTAATTAAAATTTGTACTTTTAACTTTTATCTTTTTATATTTCTTTATTTTTATATTTATCTTTTATATTTTATTTTTTTACTTATCATTTTTACTTTTATCTTTTATATTTTATTTTTTATTATTTATTTTTTATCTCTTATTTTTATCTTGATTCTTTTATCTTTCTCATCCATCTATAACACTAATAGTGCATTGTTTGGAAGGCATTTAGATAATAGTACTACAAATGCTAACAACAAAAAAATCATAAAAAATCTAAAAATACTAACATTTTTAATTCAATTAAATAAAAACATAAAAAGTCTTGTGGTGAGCATTTTGGCTCATACAAGGCATATAGGCATTAGTATTTGGATATCAAAAAGATCATCAAAAGTCGTGATGTTGAATTTTTGGAATATAAGAGTGCTTGTGAGCACTTAGAGATGTGTCCAAGTGAAAGTAATGGTGTGTTTGTGGACACATCTTCAAATTCAATAAAGAAAGACAATGAATATAATGACAACAATGAAGATGGTAAAGATGTGAATCAAGGAGAAGAGCTTAAGAAGATGGATAAGATGAAGGCTTCTATAATTGTTAAAATCAGCAATGAAAGAAATAAAGATGTTAAAGATAATGATGATAATGATGAAGAGTATAAACCTTTGAATGAAAACAGATAAGTTTTAAGAAAAAAAAAAGGTTGGAAGAGAGTATGGAGTACAACAAGATAAATCTTCTTTTTCAAATGAAAGAAGATGTTTTTTATGAGAAAGAAGACCACTTGGTGAATGGTAGAAGAACCATATTTTTCCTCAAATAAGTGATGAACATGCCAATATTACACTTCTTGTTGATCCATTGACTTTATATAATGTAATAAAGTTTACAGATGCTATGAAGTGGCAGAAGGCCATAAAAGAAGAATAAAAATCTCTTATTAAAAATTGAATATGATAATTAATTCAACTTCTATCAAATTAGATTTTAATTAGTTGTAAGTAGATGTTTAGAATCAAGAGTAATACAATAGATGATATCATAAGATATAAGAAGAGATTAATTGCCAAAGAATATTCAAATTTTTTTGGTATTGATTATAATGAAATATTTGCTCTTGTGATTAAATTCACCACTATTAGAACCATTGTGGAAATTAGAGCAGCAATAGACTTAGAAATATAACAAATAGATATAAAGATGGCTTTCTTGAATGAAGAATTAGAAAAGACATCTATATGAATCAACCTCAAGGATTTGTTAAAGAAGGCAAGCAACATCTTGTTTATAAGTTGAAAAAATCCTTATATGGACTTAAGCAATCTTCAAAGATATGGTATCAAAGAATTGATACATTTTTTATAAATGAGAGATTTGTAAAAAGTGAGGCTGATCATTTGATGTGTGTGATATAATAAAAAGAATTTTTGATGATTTTTATCCTTTATGTAGATGATTTAATCATCTTAACCAATACTTTAAAGATGATAGATTGATTCAAGATAAAGTTAGTAAAGGGATATGAGATGAGTGATTTGAAAGAGCTTCACTATTGTTTAGGAGTAGAATTTATAAGAGATTATACTAAGAAGACCATGAAAATGAGCCAAAGGAAGTATATTGAAGGAGTATTGAAATAATTCAATATGAAAAATTACAAGCCTAATGAAATATTTTTGAAGACCAATTTAAAATTGATGAAGCTCACGGATGAAGAATTTATTAAAATTGAAGGTGAAATGCAAGGTGTTCTATACAAGATATTATGGACATACTTTAAGTCACCACATTTTTGTGGTCTTTTAGAATCTTCTATAATTTATTAGAATCTTCTAAAATCTTCTAAAATCTTTTACAATCTTTTTCAATCTTAAAGAATATTTTATAATATCTTAAAACCTTTCATAGACTTCTAAAACTATCTTAAATCTTCTTCAATCTTCTAAAACCTTTTGTAGTCTTCTAAAATCTTCTAGAATCTTCTTTAATCTTTCAAAACTTGCCTCAGTCTTCTAAAATCTTTTTCAATCTTTTAAAATCTTCTAATATATTCTTAAAGGTTTAATAGGATGTAGACCTTGTAGTATAAATAGGAGGCAAGACCAGAGTATACCTCAATCTTGCCAATATAAGTCTTAGAGCAATCTAAAATATTAGCTTGTTTCTTGATATCAATCTAATTTTTTGTTCCTCTTAATCATTGAGTTCTTTGTTCTTGTCAACCATCTAATTCTTTGTTCTCAAAGTCACTCTAGTTCTATAATCTTTTCTTTATCTCTTTATTAACTTGCTATCTTGTATCGTTGACAATTTCACAAGACTATCTAAATAATCATATCACAGTTTTGATCTTTTGATAGATAGTAGATTATCTCTTTTTTTGAAGATCTATTGCATTTTAGAGGATTGCAGATTATCCCCTTTTAGACTAATATGTTTACTTATTATAATTTGATCTTTCTTTGGAAAAAGTAAATTATTCCTTTCTTAGGATATATCAATATACTTTAGAGGTTATAAATTATCTTCTTCTAGATTAATATTATTTAAAAATATTCTTTTTTAGTATAGAAAATATTATATTAACAATATCGTATAGTAACACATCCATTAGGTGAAAGAAAAAAGGAATAATTATAATATATAAGAACTCAAATAGAAATATTTGAGCAAATTATCTAAGAATTATAGATAATAGAGAAGAAAGTAGAAAAAAGTAAAAAGGCTAATATTACCTTTTTATAAAAGAGGCTTCTACTTATTTTGTAGGGCCATAAATAAGATAAAATAAAGTAAATTAGAAAAATAAGTAATATAGACATCTTTAGGAAAAAATTAAGATGAGATTCTAGAAATTTTTACTTTAAAAATCTTAGAGTTGATACCCAAAGAGGATCAATTATATGCCTGGATTGATATTAGACCCTGAGGTGCAAAACCGTGTACCTACAGCGGATCAATAGGCTTTTGAGAGATTAGAGAATTGGATGGAAGGGCTGACTTGAGGATTCTTGTTTGAGCATTGATTTGGAGTGATTTGAATTTGTAACAACTTTATAAGAGCTTTGCAAAGTCAAGGTTGATTCAGTAACTCTGATTTTTGTGAAATATATTGGAGTTTATATTTTTCAATATTTTGTGAGATTGGTTATAGATCTATAAGTGAAATTTTGAGAGTTGGTGCATATAGTTGTGCTTATAGGGTTTTATAAATTTGAAATTGATCTAATAGTTCAATTAAAGATTATTGAAGTTTATATGGGTTGAGATCTCAAAAATTGGGAATTGAGGGTCATTTAGGTTTTCTAAGATTTCTAACAATCTACTAGTTGAATTAGAGTGAAATTTATGTGTAAGTGTAGAAGACTTAATTTTCTACTTATATGTGAAATTTAAAAGCCAATGAATGGTGTAAAAAAGAGATATTGGTACTAAATAATTAATATTAATATTGGAGAAGGAGGCCGGTCAACACTTAAATGAATTTTAGGATTGATTTTCTTGTTGGTAAGTTTGATCTTATTCAAATTTCATGTGCTTGCTGCCAATTTAGTTTTTAAGGGGGGTATAAATTTTTAAGCAAGATCAATGGTTTAGTCAATAGATATTGAGATTCTAAATTGCCCTACGATTGAAATAAGTTGGTTAGGTTTTGGTTAGGATTTTGTTTAGGATTTGGTTAGGATTTGGTTAGGATTTCAATAGGGTTTGACTTATGGTTTGATCAAGGTTTATTTAGGATTTGATTTAGGATTTGGTTAGGATTTCAATAGGATTTGACTTATGATTTGATCAAGGTTTGTCTAGGATTTGATTTAGGATTTGATTAGGATTTGTTTAGGATTTGATTAGAATTTGATTAGAATTTGATTAGTAATTATTTAAGATTCATTTAGGATTTAATTAGAATTTAATTGAGATTTGACTAGAATATATAGGATTTAGTTAAAATTTAGTTAGGATTTTATTAAAGTTTGTTTAGAGATTGATTAGAGAGATTAGGATTAGTTATTATTATTTCCTTTTATCTTCTACAGCTAGGTGCCCAGAGCATTCTTGAGCAAGATTTCACAACATACAATAATTCTGTAAGCATGTTTGAAACATTTGCTTTATTTATGCAACAGCAATATGTTAAAGATTGCAAAGAAGGTATGGCAAACAAAGCATTATAGGCGGTTGTGGACAAATTTGATCAATTTGAAGGAAAAGATATCACAAGATATTTAAGATATTATATGAAAGAAATAAAATTGAAGCATTATCGTAATACATGCAATTTTGCTTGAGAATGCTCCGGGCACCCGACTGTGGAAGATAAAAAGGAAAAACATAATAACAAGATCCTAACAACTCTAATAGAATCCTAAACAACTTCTATTAAATTTTAACAATATTAATCAAACTTTGATTCAATCTTAAAGAAATTACAAAAGAAGAGTAAATAAATCATACATTAATCATATAAAAAAATAATATATAAAATAATAAATTTAGAAAATATTAAAAATAGAAATCTTAAAACCCTAAGTCATATCTTAGTCAAATCCTAATCAAACCCTAGTTAAAACCAAAGTCAAATCTTAAGTCAAATCCTAGGTCAAACCCTATTCAAACCATAGATCAAATCCTAAGTCAAATCCTAAGTTAAACCTTGGTCAAATCCTAGCCAAATCCTAAGTCAAATCCTAAATCAAATCTTGATCAAATCCTAATCCTAATCAAATCTTAAATCTTAAATCAAATCCTAAATCAAATCATAATCCTAAATCAAATCCTAAACCTTAAACCAAATTTTAAATCAAACACTGGTCAAACCTTAGTCAAATCCTAAGTCAAACCCTAGATCAAATCCTACTCAAATCATAGCTCAAATCCTAAGTCAAATTCTAAGTCAAACCCTAGTCAAGACCTAAATCAAATCCTAAGTGAAATCCTAGTCAAACCCTAGTCAAACCCTAAGTCAAATCCCAAATCTTAAATCAAATCCTAAATCCTAAAACAAATCCTAAATAAACCCTAAATCCTAAGCCAAATCCTAAATAAATTCTAAATCTTAAACCAAATCCTAAACAAATCTTAAACCAAATTCTAACCAATTCAAATCAACCCTAGAAAAAATTAGAATCTCAATATCTATTGATTAGACTGTTGATCTTATTTGAAACTTTGTATACCTTTCAATCTCTTACTCAACAACAAGCACAGCAAATTTGAAGGAAATCGAACTTACCAAATGGAAGAAAAACCCTAAAACCTTCTCAAGTGTTGGCCAGCCTCCTTCTCCAACCTTGATGCTAATCTTTTAGCATTGATTTCTTCCTTCTTCACCATTCAATCAAACTCAAATCACTCATGTGTATAGGAAAATAAGTCTACTATCTACAAAAACAAAGTTTATTCCAATTTAATAAGCAGATTGCTCAAGATCTCAAAATCCTTGACTGACCTTCAAAACTTAATTTCCAAGACCTTGACCCACTTAAATCCCAATTACGTACAACTAAATCATTAGATTCAGCTCAAATTCACAATACACATTAATAACAACAATACTCAAAAATCCACAAATTTTCAGCTATGGATTTGTTGCAAAACTTTTGAAATTGCCTAAAATATCAACCCTATTTTATTTCACAAAATCCCAAATTGCCTAAAATAAGCTTGACTTTGTAAAGCTATTACAAAGTCATTTCTTCTTCAAATCACTCAAAACTAACTTTTATACAAAATTCTTTAAGTCTCCTCTCTAATTCCAATCTTCGATCTGCAAAATTATCCTAGATCCGCCATAGGCACGTGGTTTTGTGCCTCAAGGTCTGATTTTGACCCCAACCTATAACTGGTTCTTTCCGGGTATCTATTTTGAGATTTTTGTGGTAAATTTTTCTGAAACCTCTTTTTAATACCTTCTTATATATATGTATATTATTTTATTTTCAAATCTACTTTGTTTTGCCTTACTTATGGCCCTACAAAGTAAATAGAAGCTCATTTGTAAAAAAGGCAGCATTAACATTCATTAGTTTTATTCCCTTTTCACTATTATCTATTTTTATAAGATAATTTGCTACAATATTTTGAACTAAGATCTTCTATAATATACTATTTTTACACTCTTTCACCTAATAATTGCGTTACATCACGACAGCGTATTTTTGAGAAAAAAATGGTTCAATTATTCAAATTAGCTATTGTACTTGAAATAAGAAATCATGTGAAGTCTATTATAGGATATGCTGGAGATTCATGGGAGAAATTTTTTCAAACATTGAAGGATGAATATTTTCTAGAAGACAATGATTGGATTATAAAGAAGTCATTTTCTAAATGGATTGAAAGGCATAAGAAGGATCTTTAAGAAAAAAAATTATTAAGAGAATTTGAAAGATAATATTTTCATTTATCAAAAAAGGAGAGGCATTTGTTAGATCCAAGTAAAGTGAATTTTTTTTTTCAAGCGGCTGATGGAGAATTGCAAGAAAAATTGGAAATATTGCTTGAAGATAAAAAAGACGAAGAAAGATTGACATCAAATTGGAAAGAAGTAGAAGAGGCAATAGGATTGCTTGCAAAAAGAGAAAGAAGAAAAGATAGGATGGATATTCAAAGGCCATTATAAGCACCTAAGATAAAATTACCTATCAACCATCCTATATCTATGATTTGACCTTCAATATCTACATCAAAGAAAGAAAAAATGAGTATGGATGAGATCATATGCAGGATGAGAGATTTACAAATAAAATTTATAAAACTTGAAAAGAAGGGTCAATCATCAAGAATATCAACAAGACAAAATTTAGGATCAACGGAAGGTATAATACATATGTGCATATGGTATGATAGCATGGAACATTCAAGAAGGGAGTGTGAAGATTTTTCAAAGGCGCTATACAAAGGAGTTATTTTTTTTTAAGATGGTATGATATACTTGAAAGAAAGTGGAAAAAAATTAGAAACAAATTTTGATAAAAGAGAAATGAAGATATTTGTGAGAGATGCTTTTAAAGTGCATATAATCTCAAGTAAAGAAGCATCAATATATTAGATAGAAGCAAATCAAAGCAAATATTTAAGTATAAATCTTGAACTTCCAAGAGAATCTTGCTCTTTGTGGACAAGTGTAATAAATTATGCTGAAAAGAAAAAATTTATTAGAAATGATTTAAAACATATTGATAATAATACTCAACAAATTACTGGATGGAATAATCCAATAGATGGATTATCAGTGCATGCTTATATTGCAAGAAGTCAACATGAAGCATTAATAGAAGAAAAACAAAAAAGAGATGAAAATAATGAAGGGCCATCAAAAAGGATCACAAGAGGAGATAAAGCAAGACAACAAAAAAATCCTATACATGAAGAGGAAGTGGAGAATATTTCTATAAAGGAAAAGAAATTTCTAAAAAAAAACGGAAAGATTCATATTTACAAATTACAAACAGATATTGAGGCTGCTATAGATTTGAAGAAGATATTAGAAGATCGGATTTTAGAAGAAAAGATTGAATTTACAATTAGTGAAATTTTAGAAATTATAAAGTGTAAATTTCATGAAGTTATTATTGATACAATAAAGAAAAAATATCAATCTATAGAAGATATTATGACACCAAATATACAAGGAACAAAGGCAATGAAAAATAGCGTAGATGAAAAAGATAAAATATAAGTTTTAGGAGATGTTTCACAAGTTGGACTTACAAAAGAAGGAAATGGGATTCAACCATCTAGTCATTATTTTAGAAACCCTTGGACAAGGGCTACTACAGAAATTTTAATAAAATTGGGAGATTTAGAAGAATCAATTATAGCATTAATTGATCATGGTTCTGAGATCAATTTGATATCAAAAGAATTATATAAAAAGAAAAAAATAGCCTATTGATATTGAACATGGATAGATGATAAGATTAACAAGCAATTCAAAGGAAGATTTATGTGAAGCTTGTCCAAATATTAAGGTGATAATAGGAGACGTTGTCAGATAGAGAGAATTCGCCTTAGAAAAGCACTGGGTTCCTAGCTGCTACTAGGACTAGCAGGGAACATGAGAGGAAGTCGTGCAAGTATCTTATATACTTGCACAATATTTGTTCAAGCTTCCAAATTATACTTGTATTATACTTATATAAAATGTATACAAATATAAAGTACAAACCTTCAAATAATATTTATATAAAAATAGAGTATAATCCTTGATATAATACTCATATAAATACTTATATAAAATAGTATATAATCTTTGATATAATCCTTGATATAATACTTGTATAAATACTTATATAAATACAAGTATATATATTTATATAATAAATATAAGCAAAATATGTATATACTCAAGTATACCTCAAAATACAACCGCATATGAGGAATACAAATCATACAACAAGCTGAAATTAAATAAATTACTAAAAATCCATACAAAGTTCAAATTAAGCGTGCTTAAAGCCTATAAAAAATCTAATAATCCATTGTAAAACACATCAAAATTTCACAAATAGATGTCGTACCATTTAAAAGTTATGGCTAAAAAACATATGCACTAAAATTTCCCAGCAAATGCAAAGGTAGCAAAGCTCCTCTTCACTTCAGCCTTTGATGTGATTACTTCCCTTCTCCAAATTAGGCATACAATAGCTTTTTAGAAAGCTCACTCCATCATCTAATTTGTTCTAAAATTCCGCATGCATGCCTCTGAAACTCCAGATTTTATAGCTAGTTGATTCTACTCTTCAAACCCTAGCAATAATTTGCCCTCTTGACACTTCACGGCTCATAAAACTTTCATCAAAGCTCCAAATTTATTGATTTTTGTTTTTATGAAAAGCTTACATAATCTACTATAAGCACCTAGAATATCAAAAAGATTGAAGAGATTTTTCAACTTGGGTGGTTGAACAAAGTCTCTACCCTATTTCGTCAGGTGGCAATAGACCCTTTTCTACTCTCAAGCTCACAACTTTTCCTCTCCAATTCTAAATGCTACAAAAGGTGTCTTGATATAAAGCTAGCACAATTTTCCACACTTTCTATAAATTTCACTAAGAAAGACTTGAAATCAAACTTGCAGTGGTAGATCGAAGTTTCTGCCGCCACTTTTTGATAGCAGCAGACCTCACTCTACTAAAACAAGCATAATTTTTTGCTCACAACTCCAATATAAGCAAGAAAATAGATTCTAAAATCCTCACAACTCAAAGAATACACACCTCAATTTTCATTACATATGCTTCTATATCCTTGGAGCTATTTCTCTCCAAAGTTCACTACTCAAAAATTGTTCAACCCTAGGCCCAGCAAGAGTAGTATATCCCCCTTTTCTTCCATATCAATCTATGACACGCCCACATGGGCAGCCAAATCCTATTGGTTAGGCCCTATTCACCCCATGCTCTTCTTTCTTATCCCTCACAAGGTCCATTCTATCTCAAAAGTCAACAAGAAAGATAAAACAACCCTTACCTTTCTTTTAATTACAAAAGAGTCTATTCTAGAATATAAGTAAGGTAGAAATAAAACAAATAGCTATCTTAATTCACTAACTAATTGGCTAAAATAAATCCTCTCCTTATAATATCTTCTAAAACAACCTCTAGCATTCATACATGTAATAATAATAGATATAAGATATATAATATTTTTACACACTGCACGTAAATATAGTATGACAACGTTTTGTATGAACAATATTTCTTTGTACAAGAGATGTGTACATACTCTATTATATTGGGACAACCATATATTACCACCACACAAATGGAAACAAAAGTAATAGATGATGGTTCAACCTATGCAAAGATGGACTGAAAGCAATTCAATTTTTGACTGTTTGTGCCAATCATGAAAGAAATTGTGATAAGTTGAGAGAGAAGCCATTATTAAATGAAAATTTTGAAGACCTTGAGGATTTTTACCATGCACCATTGTAAAGCGGCATTACAATGGATTAGAGAAAGAAATGTTCTCGCTTAGTTTAAAAGAGAAGATATTATTTTTTTAGACTTATTAGATTGAGATAAGATTGTATATTATCTTTTAAGACTATTGATAAGATAAAAAGGATAGATAAATGTTATATTAAAAATTTGGAGCAAATCTTAAAAAAAAATGAAGAATTGATTGAAGACAAATTTATTTCAAGAGCATTTGAAGAAGTTGGATTTGCACATACTATAAGAGAATTAAATTATTTGTTATAATATGGATTACAAGGAGAGAATAGAGTTATTAATGTATGTTCAAAAAAATATTATGATAAAATTCAAAAGTTTATAGAAATCTTAAGTCACCAAGAGGTACGTATTGAGACTAAATATAAATCAGTGGAAAAAAAGGTTAAACCAATGGCTTTATTATTACCATTAGATTGTGAAGAAAGAGTGAAGGGAGCATCTATACAACCAAATTTAAGGGATCCTAGGAAGATAGGGTATGAATTTATAGATGCTACAATGGATGGATTAAAGGTTGGATGTGATAGATTTTTGACAAAACATGAAAAAGAATGTTTTAGAAAAATGTTTTCACAACATGGAAAGGCTTTTGTATTTGAAGTATATGAAATTGGATGTATTGATCTAAGTATTATAGCACCTATGGTTATTTTTACTATTTCTCATGAACCATAGAATTTGCAGCCAATTCCAATGCCAAAAGCATATTTATCCAAATTAGTAAATTTACTCAATAAAAAGATTAAAATGGAGATTTTAGAACCATTTATTATACCTTATTCTAATTGATGGTTTATAGTACCAAAGAAAAATGGAATAATGAGATTTATACAAGATATGTAACTTGTGAATAAAGTAACTATTAGAAATATGGATTCAAATCCAATTGTGGATGAATTTATAGAAGCATTTGCTAGAAGAGCTATCTATTCAATAGAAGATCTTTACTCAGGATATGATCAATTCCAATTGGCATTACAAAGTAGAGATTTAATTATTATGAAGACTCTACTGGATTTTGTAAGGATGTGTATATTGCCTCAAGGGGCTACTAATTCAGTAGCACATATAATATATACAATGAATAAAGTATTGAGAGATTTTATACCAAAAAAAACTATGCTATTTTTAGATAATATTCTAATTAAAGGATATATAGAAGAGGAAAAAGATGAAACATTGGATCAAAGGGGTTGTAAAAGATTTGTTACAAATTACATTATTGATTGTGAAAAGATTTTATTATAGTTGGAAGAGGTATATTTGACCTTATTAGGCACTAATTCTATATTTGGGATAAATGAGATACTTATTGTTGGACACATGTGTGATTCTTATGGACATAAGCTAAGTATTGAAAAGGTAGATGTTATTAAAAAGATGAAAGAATGTATAAATACAACAAAAGTCAGAAGATTTTTAAGAACATGCATTTTCTATCATATATGGATACCTCATTTTGCACATGTAGCAAATCCATTATATGAATTGCTAAGAAAGAATAAAAAATTTTAATGAAAAAAAAACAAAAAAGAGCTATAAAAAAATTGAAGAAATTTCTTTCTTCACCTCCAACTTTCAAGAAAGTAGATTATGAATATAGAAGGCCAGTGATATTGACAATTGATGCAAGTCCAATTAGAATAGGTTGGACAGTTGGAGAAGATGATGAACAAGGGAATAGATATGTAGTAAGATTTGGAGCAAAGGTTTTGAATATTAGACAAAGGGCATTTGCACATATTAAAAGAGAGTTATGGGGTGTAGTAATAGCTATAAAAAATGAAAAAGAATATTTGATAGGAGCTTCAATAGTTATAGAAACAAATTATCTATCTTTATTGGGCATGATCACAAGTTGTTCAATTCGTGATATTGTTATGTTAAGATGGATAGCATATGTTAAATCTATAAATTTAGAGTTTAAGCACATTTCAGAAAAAGATAATTCAATTGCAGATATGTTATCAAGAGCAAGGTATTATAATGAAGAAGATATAATTGACTTTGAAGATAATGTGGGCACAAAGTTTTATACTAATGTATTATCAAAGAAAAAAGATGTATGTTTAAATATACCACTGGAATCCTTTTCAAGAGATTTATATGAAAATGAATGGAAAGATGTTGAGAAGTATCTAAGTGCATTAAAATAATAAGAAGATTGGACAAATGAAAAATTTAAGAAAATCCATAAAAAAACCTATGGATATTTTTTACATGATGGATATTTATAGAAGCATTCAAAGAGAAGAGGAGAAGTGCCACAATGGATGATATGTGGTTTAGAAGCTCAACAAAAGATTATTAAAGAGTTCCATGAGAGTTTGTGGATAAGACATAGTGGAATTTGGACAACTTTTATTAAAATAAAAGAAAGATATTGGTAGAAAGACATATACAAAGATGTGGCAAATTTTATAAGATCATGTGAGACTTATCAAGTTTATTTTAATATTTGACATCAAGATGAATTACATGCAACTTATCCTCTAGCATTATATTATAAGTGAATAGTGGATGTTGTAGCAATACTTATGGGACTTAGACAAATAAAATATTTAGTACTTGTACGTGAAGATTTATCAAATATGGTTGAAGGTTGAGTATTAAAAACAAAGAGCACTAAAAGTATATGTCGATTCTTCTTAGAAGATATTGTTTGTTGTTATGGTTGTATTCAAAAAATCATTGCTGATAGAGGTGAATTGGATGCAAAAGAAGCAAGAAAACTCTTTGGTAGAATGGAAATTAAACTTTCTTTGATAACAACATATAACCCAGAAGGTAATGGGAAGAGTGAGTATGGACATTCACCTATTGTTAAGGCATTAGTAAAAGCATGCAATGGCAAAATACATCAGTGGCCAAGGCTACTACTATTTGCATTATGGGCAGATCGTACAACTCATAGTACAGTAATTAGTTATATATCTTTTGAGTTAATGTATGGACAAAAGCCAATTATGCCTATAAAAGAAATAGTGCTTACATGGGGAATATTGCCTTAAAAGGATGATTTTAATAGAGAGGATTTTTTAGTATTATGGATTTAGCAATTGGAAAGAAGACCTGAGGATATTGAAGTAGCAATTGAAAGATTGAAGGAAAGAAGGAAAAAGAATAAGGAAAGATTTGATAAAACACATCAATTATGGCCTAAAAAAATAAAAAAAGGTGATTGGGTACTAGTCTATAATAATAGTTTGAATAATCAATATAATACATTACAAAAAAAATTTAAGCATTGGTTTGGACCATATGTTGTGATAAAGGTCTATGACAATGGAACATATTCTTTACGAGAGCTTGATGGAACAAAATTAAAGACACCTATAGTAGGCAAGCAAGTTTAGTTATTCAAATAAAGAGAAGTATACATACATTTTGATGAAGAACAAAATCTATTGAGGGATAGTGAAACAGAAGAGGAGGAACAAATTGAGGATCAAGAATTAAACCAAGGTAGAGAATGTCACATATTAGTATATTGAAGAAATTTTGGCACATGTCAGAGGATGCACAAGTTTCGAGGGGATTAGGTGTCATATAGTGATATGGCCATTAGATGAAAGAGAAAGGAAATAATAATAATATATAAGAATTCAAATAGAAATATTTGAATAAATTATTTAAGAATTATAGATAATAGAAAAGAAAGTAGAAAAAAGTTAAAAGGCTAATATTATCTTTTTATTGGAGAGGCTTCTATTTACTTTATAGGGCCATGAATGAAATAAAATAAAATAAATTAGAAAATTAAGTAATATAGACATCTTTAGGAAAGAGTTAAGGTGAGGTTTTAGAAATTTTTATCTTAAAAATCTTAGAGTTGATACTTGGAGAGGATTGATTATATGCCTAGGTCAGAATCAGACCTTGAGGTTCAAAACTGTGTGTCTATAGAGGGTTGATGGGCTTTTGGGAGATTAGAGAGTTGGATGGGAGGGTGTCATGGACATCAGATTTATTATAGAAATTATCTAATAGAAGTAGGTAAAATAAGTTGATTTGATAATATATTATAGAGAAGCTTCTTAGAAGCTTAATAGATATGGAATCACCTTTATACATATCTATAGGTGATTGGTAGGTTAGAAACTTAGTCAACAAGCTAGCCACATGGCACACATACTGATAGCTTATAGAACAAGCTAGCCATGTGTCGCACATGTTGGTAGCTTGCGGAACAAGCCAAGTACGTGGCGCACATGTGCGAAACTTGTCAAGCAAGTTTGACACCTGTCTTACAAATTAGACATGTTGTCATAATACGTTATCGTGGTGAGAGTCTTAGCCCTAAGAAACACTGGGTCTTTTGTGCCTCTTGTTTCTTAAGTGCAAGATGAGATTCATAAAGTTCATAAAATTGAAGAATTTACATAAAAACATACTTTATTAATCCTAACATATTCTGCCTTTAGAAACTTGCCCTCAAATTTGCCCATAAATCCTAGGATATCACATCAATTGAAGCAAAATTTGGACACAAAGTACTTAAGGAAGCAAGGAAGCAAACCCCATAATCCTTTTGATTATAGCTCATGTGGTTAGAGAGAACCATGTTGTCAAAGAAACCCCTCCATGCTGCCTTTGATTCTGGACCCCCTTTGCTTCACACCTTCATTGCTCCTCATTATCAAACCCTAAGTATTGAAATTTGGTAGGCTTGTTTCTTGCTTTATGTTGTAAACATCTTCCAATTTTTGATCCAAAACTCCTCTTAGAAATAGAGTTATAGACTCTACCCTTCTCCTTTAATTCTGTCTTCTACCAATTCTAGATCCGACTACAAATTTCCTCATAATTCTTTAACCATAATTCCAATAGAAATCAGTTTTTTACACAACTTAATAGACTCATATATCTACAAACTCCAATAAATTTTACTCAAAATGCTACTTTGATCACAAAGATATGCTCCCCCAAACTTCACTGACTTAGAGATAGACCCCTATCACTTTGAAAGAGCATAACATTTTTTTCATATGATAAATGAGTATCAAACTTACTTTCATCTCTTTCTTAACTTGCTTAGATCATGTCTATCAAATTTCACACTCAAATTCATTTCCTAACTCCATTCATACCTAAAAAAACCCACACACACACTCTGCCTATACAAACCCCAATTCTGCTTTCACTCTATTTCTCTTTTCACCTACATCCGGTTACAATTTCACTCATAACTCTTTGCTCAAAGATCATATTGACTTAAGATTTTGATTCAAAGTAGTAAACTCTATAAGGAACAAAAATCCAACAAAATTTGCCTCTAAAGTCCAAATGGTTCTCAAGAGCCGAGGCCCGAAATTTAGTAAACCTCACTGCCCTAGTCTTAAACACCTGTAACTTTGACGACTCATATCTCCCTTGATACATAACCAAAAGACATGAAAATTATTTCTATATGTTCTTTATCTTGTCTACTACAAACTCACGAAAAGGGTTTTACTTAAAATCCTCTCTAAGCTTCTTCTACATACAAAAACGTATACTGCCTATCAAAAAGAAACCCCATCTCTCCAAAAGAACCCTCTCTCTTCTTCTTCACGACCCCTTCTTGTCATCCCGACCTGGTCTTCCTTCTTTCCTTGGTCAAAGAGACACCTCAGCCATGTCTTTCCACCTCTTCAATCCTTTCTTTTGGATTAATTTGAAGGAATCTCATTTTTTGAGGTAAATTTCTATTCTATCTTCTTACTACCATTTTTCTACCAACTTCTCTTCTAATTTCAGCCCACAACATTTAAGTTTAGATCTAAAATAGAAGAGAATAAAGGTAAAGTAGATCTAAGATAAAATAAAAAAAAAATCTAATAAGTAGAAAGAAATAATTAAGATTAGATTAGAGATAAAAAAAAAAGAAATACATCCTATACTATCAAGTCAAAGAAGCTTATGTGGTTAAGTTCTTAGCTACTTTGGAGTTGACGTGGGTTTGAATCCACTTGACTTCACTGTAGAAATCCTTGGCTTCATGACTTGGTACTGCTATTGAGAATTTCAATAGGAAATTAGTAGTTTGGCCTACCTATCATCCCTGAGCTTGTGATAAACATTATAACCTCCAAGATAATGTGGTTATAACCACAACACCTTCTCTTTTTCATCCTCTCTTCTTCTAATCTTAATCTTTTTATTTTAACACATTCCTTTATATCTTTCACACTATTTTTTAATTTACAACGTGACAACGTGCAATTTTGCTCAAGAATGCTCCGAGCACCTGGCTGTGGAAGATAAAAAGGGAATACACAATAACAAGATCCTAACAACTCTAATAGAATTCTAAACAACTTCTATTAAATCTTAACAATATTAATCAAACTTTGATCTAATCTTAAAGAAATTACAAAAGAAGAGTAAATGAATCATACATCAATCATAAAAGAAAATAACATATAAAATAATAAATTTAGAAAATACTCAAAATAGAAATCTTAAAACCCTAAGTCATACCTTGGTCAAGCCCTAGTCAAATCCTAGTCAAAACCAAAGTCAAACCTTAAGTCAAATCCTGGATCAAATCCTATTCAAACCATAGATCAAATCCTAAGTCAAATCCTAAGTCAAATCCTAGTCAAATCCTAGTCAAAATCTAAGTCAAATCCAAAATCAAACCCTGATCAAATCCTAACCCTAATCAAATCATAAATCTTAAATCAAACCCTAAATCAAATCTTAACCCTAAATCAAATCCTAAATCCTAAATCCTAAATCAAACCCTATATCAAATTCTAATCAAATCCTAGTCAAATCCTAGTCAAAACCTAAGTCAAATCCTAAGTCAAACCCTAGATCAAATCCTATTCAAATCATAGATCAAATCCTAAGTCAAATCCTAAGTCAAATCCTAATCAAGATCTAAATCAAATCCTAAGTTAAATCCTAGTCAAACTCCAAATCTTAAATCAAATCCTAAATCCTAAACCAAACCCTAAACCAAACCTTCAACAAATCTTAAACCAAATTCTAATCAATTCAAATTAACCCTAGGGAAAATTAGAACCTCAATATCTATTGATTAGACCGTTGAACTTACTTAAAACTTTGTACACCTTTCAATCTCTTAGTCAACAACAAGCACAGCAAATTTGAAGGAAATCGAACTTACCAAATGGAAGAAAAACCCTAAAACCTTCTCGAGTGTTGGCCAGCCTCCTTCTCCAACCTTGATGCTGATCTTCCAGTGTTGATTTCTTCCTTCTTCACCGTTCAATCAAACTCAAATCACTCATGTGTATAAGAAAATAAGTCTACTATCTACAAAAACAAAGTTTATTCCAATCTAATAAGCAGATTGCTCAAGATCTCAAAATCCTTGACTGACCTTCAAAACTTAATTTCCGAGATCTTGACCCACTTAAACCCCAATTACGTACAACTAAATCATTAGATTCAGCTCAAATTCACAATACACATTAATAACAACAATACTCAAAAATCCACAAATTTTTAGCTATGGATTTGTTGCAAAACTTTTGAAATTGCCTAAAATATCAACCCTATTTTATTTCACAAAATCCCAAGTTGCCTAAAATAAGCTTGACTTTGCAAAGCTATTACAAAGTCATTTCTTCTTCAAATCACTCAAAACTAACTTTTATACAAAATTCTTTAAGTCTCCTCTCTAATCCCAATCTTTGATCTGCAAAATTATCCTAGATCCGCCGTAGGCACGTGGTTTTGTGCCTCAAGGTCTGATTTCGACCCCAGCCTATAACTGGTTCTTTCCGGGTATCTATTTTGAGATTTTTGTGGTAAATTTTTCTGAAACCTCTTTTTAATATCTTCTTATATATGCATATATTATTTTATTTTCAAATCTACTTTGTTTTGCCTTACTTATGGCCCTACAAAGTAAATAGAAGCTCATTTGTAAAAAGGGCAGCATTAACATTTATTAGTTTTACTCCCTTTTCACTATTATCTATTTTTCTAAGATAATTTGCTGCAATATTTTGAACTAAGATCTTCTATAATATACTATTTCCACACTCTTTCACCTAATAATTGTATTACATCATGACATCCACCCCCCGTGAATTTGTGCATCCTCCGACATGCGCCAAATTTGTTATTGTATTGATGTAAAATTCTCTTCATCTTGGTCAAGTTCTTGATCTTCAATTTGCTCTTCTTCTTCCATCTTAACACCTCTTAATAGGTTTTGTTCTTCATTAAAACAAATTTCTTCACCTCTTTATTTAAATAACTTAATTTTCTTTCCTGCTATAGATATTTTTAATTTTGTACCATCAAGTGCTCATATCAAATATGTTTCAGTATCATATACTTGTTTGACAACATAAGGTCCAAACCATCTTTTTGCTTTTCTCTCTTGCTTCTTTCAACTTCTTTATAGCTACGTCAATGTCCTTGAATCTCTCAAATTCAATTGCATGTAAGCCCCTTCAACTCTTTTCTCACAATCCAATGGTAGTGGCAATGCCACTTGTTTAACTTTCTTAACAATAGTCTAATACTTAGTTTTCACTTTTGCATTATATCTATTAACATATTCTTTCACTTCGTCATAAAATTCTTTAGATTGCACATTTATGTCAAGGACAATAACTGGATGAAGTCAAATAAACAAGTGAGACCTCTCTCAAAGAAGTAAATATAAAGAAGTATATATATTAAAAAGAAACTGGAATGGCTAATACCAAAAGACAAGAAAACTAGAGACCCTTGAAC
>JAWRVF010000955.1:116175-132103 GCA_036785485.1 Physcomitrellopsis africana | reverse complement strand
AAGAGCTACATGGCAGCATTCTATAGGACCTCCAACACGTGTCCAATTTGCAAGACACATGTCAAACTTATAATACAAGTTTCTTATATGTGCACTATGTATTTAGCTTGTTCTATAAGCTACCACCATCTATGACATATGACTAATTTGTTGGCCAAGTTTCTAACCTACCAATCACCTATAGACATGTATAAAGATAAACTACATCTATAAATTTTTTAGAAAGCTCCTCTATAAGATATTATCAAATTAATCTACTTTTATCTATTTCTACCTATCTATGTTAATTAGATAATTATTGGAGTAAATCTTATGTCTGTGGCATTATTCCCTCTTTTAAGGACAAGTTCCACAAGGAGCGATGATTATATGTTGAAGAAGTCTAAGATGTGCCGAATTGTATGTGTCACATATTTTGATATTTGTTCCCTTTGAAGGTAGTTGATAGGTCCTCTCAACCATTGATAGTGTCACATACCAAGGCGGAAGGACTACCTTGATATTTGATCATTGTTGAGGCCTTCATAACTTCCTTCAAAGAAAATATTTGGAACACCATTAAAAATAGTTCCTACCTCAAAAAATATCACAAAATATTAAGAGTCTCTTTGAAGATTGTGATACTAAATACATTGTATCTCGCCATCAATTCAAAGAAGAACATGTTGTTCTTAAAGATCTTCATCTTTATTCCATTGTCTTGAAGGTTGTGATAGTCATAATGTCTTGTCTGATAAGTCAATAAATGATAATTCTTAAATTAAATTTATTGGTTGATTTTTTATTTCTTTGGGACTAAAAAATTCAAAAAAATAGCAAACAATAATATAAGATAGAATGAAATCTCTATTGAACCTGATTTATTTTATAGCAAAGATTTTTTTGACTCTTCATCTTAGTTTTAATAGATATCATTGATGAAACATATTAACTTTAGCTGATATATTTGCTAGATTCCTGGATGGCTTCCATGTGTGTTCATTAATATTATATTTGCATCAACGTACAAGATATTCCAACTAATTTCAACATTGCCTTGAATCTAAAACCTCTTCTATTTCAAATTCTTCATTGTTGCCCATTTTTATAGGAGGCAATGACATTTGTTTTCTTCTTTGTATATCTACTATCTTATATGACTTAAGTAGTGATATGTAGAATACATGATGGATCTTCATAGATTTTAGTAGGTATAATTGATAAGCAATTGGATTGATCTATTCACTAATTAAAATTAGTCTAAAACTATGATAATCTAGCTTGTCACAAGAATGAATAGTCTTGATATTATAACAAAATAATCATATCTTATTGCCCACATAGAATTGAGATTATTTCTTGCAATAGACATTTGTATTGATGTTTTGTTATTCTTAAGCTTCCTTTAATTGTGCCTTTATGGTTGCATATAGCTTTGACAATTGATTTGTCAAATCTTTTGCCACAAGATTATCAGCTTTTGAAAAATCAAAATATTAAATCATGGATGATAACCATACTTGGCAAAGAATAGAATTTATTGATTAGAAAAATGTATCAAATTATTATAAAGAAATTCTACCAATGGCAAAAAAATTATCTAATTATCTTGATGATAGTTGATAGTACACCTCAATTATTGCTCCAAAATTTAATTTATCCATTTTATTTGTCCATCAATTTGAGGATGAAAAGCTAAAGATAGTTTTATATCCACCTTTAATATTTTAAAAAGGATTTTTCAAAATCTTGATACAAATTATGTCCCTCTATCTGATATAATATCCTTTAATAATCTATGATAACAATAGATATTGCCAAAGAAAAGTTTAATTATTTCTTTACCTATGATAAATTTTAAACATGATACAAAATATGCCATCTTAGTAAAATAATCTACAATCACAAATATAAAATTATATGAATTTGAATTTAGAAGATTTATAATAAAATCCATAAAAATAAAAGATCAAGGTTATTCTGGTATAGGTAATGATTAGAGAAGTTTGTAAGATTAATAACAAAGAATTTTTGATCTTGAAAAAATATTGTATAATTATACAAACTTGTTAACTACCTTCCACATTTGATGCTACTAAAAATCTCTTGATATTAGCTCCAAAGTCTTGTTAAATCCAAAATATCATATTACAGGAAAGTTGTGACGAGCTTTAAGAGCACGTAGTCGTGTTTCATCTATTAGAACATATAAGCATCTTTTGAAATAAAATAGATTATTCTTGAATTTAAACTTTGGAGTATCATGAGACGTAGAAGAATTATTCTTCATATCATGAACAAAAAGATCTAAGGATATATTTAATTAGACTTGCTTGAAAAAAATTAAATCAATAGTCAATTTTAATTTTATTGCTCAAAAATGAAATTGCTTTGGCTTCAAGAGGATCATTTTTTGTTGATTAAAAGTTATATATATATATATATATATATATTAATGGAAGATAAGAACATCTAAAAAGGGCATCGGATAGACCTTATTGTTTTCCTGGCTAATAAGTCATAATGAACTTGAATCTTAACAAAGATATAGTTCAACAAGCCTGATAATAATTCAACGTATATGCTAACATAAAATACTTAAGATTCTTATGATCTATATATATAATATCATATTATAATTTAGCTATTATGTAAAAATATTATACATATATATTTAATATATAATTTATTACACAACTAAGTGAGAGCCATATTAGTGGATTTTTATTAGTTACAAAATTTGATTAGGTTATTATTTTAAAAGGGATCTATTAAAAAAGCTATTATTGAGATTTATATATATATATATATATATATATATATATATAGTGATTTTTGAAGTTGATTTTATATTAATAATAACTTTTGTATATCTTGAGCCACCTTTATTAGACATTGGTGATCCTTGAAATCTTATTCACTTCTTTTATTTGGTGTATAGAACACATATTATGTAAATCTTATTAGAAAAAGGATTAGAAAGGAATTTTTAGTATAAAAAGGAATAATTAGATTATCCATGTGGATGAACGGAGATGGATGATTGAAGTCTCTATTTCTATTGGCCAAAAGTCATATCCAATGGACTTCAAGGAGGCTGCCCAAGGCCTTCTTAGGAATTAGGATTTGTTTTTTAAGAGGATTTGAACATCAAAGGCTAGGATCAACAAGTTTGGATTTTTAACCATGGTTTTGGTATAAAAATTGTATAATTTGGATAATTTATGAAAGAGATATAGGCACTCAAAGTTAAGGTGTCAAAATTATACCTAGTGTCATACTTTTGGGTATAACTTGCACATACATAAAACAATAGAAGATTGATGATTAGAATTAGAAAGTGCACTTTCTTGACTATAATTTTTATATATAATTCAATGAAATCCAAAGCTAGGATAAAAGAGATAATAGAAGTTGAAATTAGTTCTTGCAATCTAAATGCATTAAGTAATCCTATTTAACTAGTGGTTGTATTTTGAGCTACATTTTAGACAATTTGATAAATTTTTGGCTTAAATTTTTTAAAAGTATATATATTTATATTACAAAACTATACACAAAATTTTTATAATATTAAAATTCTAGATTTGTGAGATATAAAGATAATAGTGCTTAGGTGTCCATAAATTAGGATTTTAAGCACTTATTAGGATTTTTAAAAAATAAAACAATTGAAAATAAATCTATTATTGAGATTTTTTATAGTAAAGCTTAAAAGTATTATCTACACTTTGAAAAAATTTGATAAAAACTAAACACTTGGATCAAGAATTATTAAACTCTAAAGTTTAGAAAGATATAAATCCTTACAAGTGAATAAGCTATTAAAGGATTTTATTGCAATTTGAACTTTTATACAAACTAAAGGGATTTTTTAGCAACTAAGACTTTATAGAGGTGAAAAAATAAATATATGAAGTTATAATAAAATTTTGATATAAAGATGAGGTTTTAAAAAGAGATTATAGATTTTTTGTAAAAATTATTAACAATCTAATTCATCATCAACTAATAAGTTGTGATTTTATAAAATAAATGATGTTAAGAATTTTTGTATGCTATAAAAAGACTTTATGTAAAAACCTATTTAAATATAAGAGGATTTTATCAATATAATTTTTTTTTTCATAATATTATCATATTATTTGTTCTTTTTAATAATGACAAATCACTTATTGAAGTCTTGCCAATAAATTATAAGTAAATTTTTTACATTTAGGTATCTAGTGTATTTTCAAATTAAAGATTATGCCACACAATAATGATGAGTGGAATAGAAGTGCCTTTTAAATAATGACACCATTCTTAAAATGAATCCATAATTATAAGAAGTTATTTATCATAGATTTTGTAGTTGATCTCTATTATTGAAAATTTCTTAGAATAGAAAGGTATTGGATGGAATTTATCATCTGTTCCCATTTGTGATGATATTGCACCTAAGGCAAAGTCTAATGCATCTGTTTCCATAAAAAATGCCTTAAAAAAATTATTGCAATACAAGATTGGTACAGAAATAAAAGTTCTCTTCAAAGCTTCAAACGATGCTTTTGCTTCCTTATTCTACTTAAGTTTGTCTTTCCAAATTAAGCGTGTAAGTGGAGCTATTACTTGAAAAAAATTCTTATTAAAGATTTGATAGTAATTAGTAAATTTTAAAAAATATTATATATTTTTTATTATTTTTAGAATCTTCTAGTCCATGATTATCTAGATTTTCTTAAGATCCATCATGAGACCATCATTCAAAATGATGTATCCTAAAAAGTCAAGTTGAGTAGTATGAAATACACACTTTTTCATCTTGGCATACAATCTTATATCTCTAAGTTTTTGTAATATATGACAAACATAAAATTCATATTTTTTTATATTTTTAGAGTAGATTAAAATATTATCTAAGTAACAGACAATACAATTATCTAAAAATTCACAAGAAATATCATTCATAAGATGTTAAAAAACAGTTGATACATTTATAAATCCAAAAGGCATAACATTATATTCAAAGTATCCATACCTTGTTCAAAATGCAATCTTCCATTTGTCTCCTTCTTTGATACGGACTAAGTTATACACTCCTTATAGATTTATTTTTATATAGATCTTAGCTTGATTCAATTAATTAAGAAGTCTAGATATAAAAAATAAAAGATATCTATTCTTGATGGTAATCTTATTGAGTCTTCAATAATCTACATATATCTATAGTGATCCATCTTTTTTCTTCACAAATAAGATAGAATCTCCTAATAGAGATTTTGAATGGCGTATGAAATTCTTGGCCAAGTTCTCATCAATGTATTCTTTAAATTCAATCAATTCATTTTGTGATAAATTATAGATTAATCCAAATAGAGGTTGAGTTCTCTCTTTGAAATTGATTAAACAATCATATGGATAATAATATGTAAGAATATTTATATTCTTCTTTTCAAAAATATCTTGATAATCTTGGTACTGGCTTGAAATACCACTTGAAGTCTTTTCACCATTAGAAATGGATGTAGCATAAATAACAAAAGATGATCCTTCTTTTACTGCATGTATAAAAGCTTTTACACTTACAAGTATAGATTTTGCCATATTAGACTTATAGCTTTTTATTTGATTAATAAGACTCTTATTAATGCTTTGAAAAAAGTCAAGTCTACAAAAAATTTAATTTATTTAAAGATTATATTTTTTTAACCATGATAAATCTAAAATAATTAGATTAAAGAGAGATTTAATTATATTAAAGATTATGTAACTATTATGACAATCTATTATTATATTTATAAGAAGAATTTTATGAATAATATTTTTAGAAGACAATAGACAACCATCTATGACTTCTACATAGATATCAATTACTAGTTGTCAAAATTATGAAGTATATAATATTATTAATTGATTGCCTTGTCGCAAGATATAAATCTTATTGGTTGCAACACAAATTGTATCATATTTTTTATACATAGATAGAAACTTTGCTAAAAATGCCTCAAAATTATCTTATATTGGATCATGTTATTCAAAAAAAGATAAAAATCACAATAAAGCAGAACTTGAAAGTAATATTCTAATAAACCTATCTTGTGATTCTTGAATTAGTATCAAGGATATACTTATCACAACCTTCTAGAACATTCTAGAAAGTTCCTAAAACTCTTTAGAATCTTCCAGAGCCTTCTAACATCTTCCTAATTGGTAGAAGTTGCTTGAGAAGCTTCTTAATTAGTAGAAGTTGCTTGAGAAGCTCCCTAGTTGGTAGAAGCTGCTTAAGAAGCTTCCTCGGTAGGAATATTTATTGGAGTCGAGGCTGAAGAGTTCTTCAATCTCGACAACACATCTCTTAGAGCTCTAGCTCACCTCTCTGGTATTATTTTTGTATTCATATGATTAATCCAATTCTTGCTAGTTCTTCTTGAACTTCTTGTTTCGACTTCAAGTCTATATTCTGTGTCCATGACATTAATCCAGTTCTTGCCAGTTCTTCTTGAATTTCTTTTTTAGACTTCAAGTCTATATTTTGTATCTATGACAATTTGTCAAGACTACTGTCATCTTAGATATCAGAGCTAGTTCCTTCTTATTGGAGTGTGGATTACCCCTCTTCTTGAAGGTACACTAGTGTTTTAGAGGTTGTGGATTACCCTCCTCTAAACTGATATCTTTTTCGTCATAATATTAGAATCTTATTCTTCTTGGAGAGTGTGGATTATCTCTCTTCTTGAAGGTCTTAAGGTGTTTTAGAGGTTGCGGAGTATCCTCTTCTAAACCAATATTTCCTCCTTGTAGAAACAATTACTTTCTTTCTCTTAGAATGGTTGGAGGTTAAGACATTAATATGAGTGAAAGTTTGGAGTTCAAGATGGATGCCATTGTGAATGTTCTTGCTACATTATCACAGAAAACTATGGTGATGGAAGGAGTCTTTGCAAGACTTCATAATGATGGAGCATCCGGAATAGCACAATCTAGGTTTCATCAGCCTCGAGCTTTTACACCAGAAGAAGCAGCTTTACCTGTGGTTCAACAAGAACCATTGCTTCCACAACGAAAAGAGCCTCGAATTAGCCTTCCAAACAAGTTTAATGGTACATGCTCCAAGTTTTGAGGTTTTGTCAATCAAATCAAGTTAATAATACCTCTACAATCCGAACGTTATCCGACGGAGGAATCACGCATTGGATTGGTTGGAACTTTGCTTACAAGATAAGTTCTATCATGGTTTATTCCTCTATTTGAAAAAGGACTATCGATTTTGAACAACTTTGAGACTTTTTTGGAGACATTTGCGGAAGCATTTGGCAAGCATGACAAGGCTCGATGGACTACAACAAAAATTCGATCGCTATGATGTTGTAATACATACAAATTTGCTCAAGAATGCTCCGGGCACCTGGCTGTGGAAGATAAAAAGGAAATATACAACAACAAGATCCTAACAACTCTAATAGAATCCTAAATAATTTCTATTAAATCTTAATACTATTAATCAAACTTTGATCTAATCTTAAAGAAATTACAAAAGAAGAATAAATGAATCATACATTAATTATAAAAAATAACATACAAAATAATAAATTTAAAAAATACTAAAAATAGAAATCTTAAAATCCTAAGTCATATCTTGATCAAACTCTAGTCAAATCCTAGTCAAACCCTAGTCAAATCCTAAGTCAAAATCTAAGTCAAACCCTAAGTCAAATCTTGATCAAAATCTAAGTCAAATCCTAGTCAAACCCTAGTAAAATCTTAGTCAAAACCTAAGTCAAATCCTAAATCAAATCCTAGTCAAAACCTAAGTCAAATCCTAAGTCAAACCCTGGTCAAATCCTAGTCAAATCCTAAGTCAAATCCTAAATCCTAAACCAAATCCTAAGCAAATCCTAAATCCTAAACCAAATCCTAAACAAATCCTAAATCCTAAATCAAATCTTAAACAAATCCTAAATCTTAAATCAAATCTTAAATCAAATCCTAATCCTAAATCAAACTCTAAATCTTAAACCAAATCCTAAATAAATCCTAAACCAAACCCTAAACAAATCCTAAATCCTAAACCAAGTCCTAACCAAATCTTAAACCAAATTCTAATCAATTCAAATCAACCCTAGAGAAAATTAGAACCTCAATATCTGTTGATAAGACCGTTGATCTTACTTAAAAATTTGACCACCTTTCAATCTCTTAGTCAACAACAAGCACAACAAATTTGAAGGAAATCAAACTTATCAGATGAAAGAAAAATCCTAAAAACTTCTTGGGTGTTGGCCGGCCTCCTTCTCCAACCTTGATGCTAAGCTTCCAGTGTTGATTTCTCCCTTCTTCACTGTTCAATCAGTCTCAAATCATTCATGTGTGTAGGAAAATAAGTCTACTATCCACACAACTAGATTTTATTTCAATCCAACTAGCAGATTTTTCAAGATCTCAAAAATTCTAATTGACTCTCAAAACTTAATTTACGAGATCTTGATCCATTTAAACTCCAATTATGTATAACTAAACTATTAGATTCAGCTCAAATTTATAACACACATTAATAATAACAATATCCAAAAACCCACAAACTTTTAGCAGTGGATCTAATACAAAACTTTTGAAATTGCTTAAAATATTAACCCTAATTTATTTCACAAAATCCCAAGTTGCCCAAAACAAGCCTGACTTTGCAAAGCTATTACAAAGTCATTTCTTATCTAAATCACTTGAAATTAACTTTTATACAAAACTCTTAAAGTCTACTCTCTAATTTCAATCTCCGATCTGCAAAAGCCTCCTAGATCCGCCGTAGGCCTGCGGTTTTGTGCCTTGCGGTTTTGTGCCTGCGGTTTGATTTCGACCCCAGCTCATAACCGGTCCTTTCCGGGTATCTATTTCAAGATTTTTGTCGTAAGTTTTTCTGAAATCTATTCTTAATTCTCTCCTATATATGCCTATATTTTTTTATTTCCCAATCTATTTTGTTTTGTCTTACTTATGGCCCTACAAAGTAAATAGAAACTTATTTATAAAAAAGGCAGTATTAACACTCATTAGTTTTATTCCCTTTTTACTATTATCTATTTTTCTAAGATAATTTGCTACAATATTTTGAGCTAAGATCTTCTATAATATACTATTTCCACACTCTTTCACCTAATAGCTGCATTACATCATGACAACGACAAGGGACTCGCTCTGTATCAATCTATGCATCGGATTTCAGGCAATTAGCATGCGACATCAACTAGGATGAAGAAGCATTGATGAGTCAATTCTATTGGGGTCTAAGAGACAACGTGAAAGATTTGTTGTTATCTCTTCCTGATCCACGAACGCTCAGTAAAGCCATTAGCAAAGCTGTGAAGTGCAATAACCGCCTATTTCAATGTCGCCAAGACCAATGCTCCAGACAATATACAAGTCGTCACGGTGTCGTATTACGTGTTGTCTCGATTTGGAATGCACCGGGCACTTGGCTGTAGAAGGTAAAAAACTGTTTGCAAATACTCAAGAAGTTCTAATAGGTTTCACCCATATATAAGGAATATAATTTGAACTTCAATTCAAAAGTATTTAAAAACACTCCTCTTAGTAAAATGAATCTTACATATACCCCAATTATCTTATTTCCTTTATAATTAAGCAATTTTTATTTTTGTTTATAAGTCCTAATCCTAATTAGTGAGCTTCAACAAGCTATAATTTTTAATCAAACCGTCTATTTAGTGTGAAATTTTGCACACACATGTTGATATAAGCCTTTTACATGCTTTGAAAAACTTAGTCTAATCCAACTTACAAATTGCAAGAAAACGCCCAAAAAGCACACTGATGATGCTCGGCCGCCAACTTGAAGATTGATGTAGAAATTCCAATGGTGATTTCTCCTTATTTAACTGTTAACTTTAGCTCAAACTTGGCGTGTAGCTCAATCTACAAGTCTTCTATCAGCATATCAAAAATTACGTTGATCCAATTAGTGGATCTTTAGTTATCACAGAAATCCTATCCAATCCTAAACTGCCAACTTCCGACAATCCTTTGTATCAAAACTCAAATATCTCCTGATTGCATCACTAGATTAACACAAAACTTCGTATACACTTAGCACACCCAACAATCCAAATAATATCAAATTTTGAACTATAGATGCTTCACAGATTTTACGAATCACTCAACAATGCAAGCCATCATTGTCTTATATAAAAACCCAAATCACCAATACAAACCCTGACTCTGAATAGTGATTGCTAAGTCTTTCAAAACCCTATGGTTGCAAGCTAAATGCCCTTGAAACTCCTTTCAAGCTAGCTATCCAACTCTAATTGCCGATCTTTGAATGTCCCCCTCCCTTGCCTTCGGCGGTCGTTTTTGTCTTTAGAGGTCTGATTTCGATCCTATCTCATATCCGGTCTTTCCTTGGGTATCAATTCAACTAAATTTAAGGATTTTTAAGTTAAATCCTATTTTCAACTTAATCCTAATACCAACCATAATAACTATTTTCCTTTTCTATCCTATTCTAATTAACTTATGGCTTTTCAAAATCAGTAAAAGAGTTTGTATAGCCTAGAAGAAAACTTTAACAACTAACTTTTGTCTGTTAGCTATTAAAACAAGATAATAATCTTAGAGGCTTCTATAACTCTTTTCTTAAGTATCTTAAGCTCCTATTGAACTAAGATAATCAGGTATTAAATATAAATTGCTCTTATCTATACCTTTCACTATATAAACGTACTGCAACACCTAGCCAACCAAGTGCACTATGGCTGGCAAGTAGCCCAATTCAACGAGGACATAGAGATTGATGCGGTACATGTCAAATCTCATATTTTATAGTGCTGTATGTATGGTAAAAGGCTGTACTTTTATTACAGCCGAGAAGGCCATAGAGCTAAATCGGCCTCTAAGAAGCAAAATGACGCAATATTAAGAATAGAGGTGCTATGAAATTGTGAAACGAGGATGCCCAAATTATTAATAGGAACCGTATTCCATAACTGTCTGAACTGACGTTTTCTTTCTTTTCTACCTATCAGCCTGCTGTTTTACAATTTTATTTTTGGTTCTAAAAATTAAACCTAGCCGTATTAGAATTCGTGGAGCATCTGCTTGTTTCTTAGACCAAGAATTTGCCAAGTCATTACAAAATCTCCTGGGCATAAAAAAATTCAAATGCTGCTCACGAAGAAGGATACTATTTCACATCTTGTCACTGTGAATCAAAACCTATAGAAGTGATGTTTAAAGACCATATTGGTTATATTATTTTCAATATTATTAGTACTCTATCAAATCCTGTTATTTTTGGTCTTTCTTGGTTAGAAAAATATAATCCATTCATAGATTGGAGGTTGCGGAGGATAACATTTCCCATAGAACAACCTGAGGACAAGCCTAGAAGAACACCCCAAATCAAAAAATCCTTGTTCATTGGAGCAAGAACGTTTGTAAGATCGTGCAAAGAAGACACATCATTGGTCATTTATACGACTTCAACTAGTGGAGAGCAGATTTCAAGAGCAGGTTTATCAAAATAATATAAAAATTTTCAAGACGTTGTCAATTAGAGAGAATTTGCCTTGGGAAACCTCGGGATCCTAGCTGCTACTAGAACTAGCAGGGAACATGAGAGGAAGCCATGCAAGTATTTTCTATACTTGCATAATATTTGTTCAAGCTTTCAAATTATACTTGTATTATACTTGTACAAGACTTGTACAAATATAAAGTATAAACACTTGAATAATATTTATATAAATACTTATATAAATACTTATATAAATACTTATATAATAATTGTATAAATACTTATATAAATACTTATATAATACTTGTATAAATACTTATATAATACTTGTATAAATACTTATATAAAAATAATATATAATCCTTGGTATAATACTTATACAAGTACTTGTATAAATATTATGTGTAATACTTGTAAAATACTTATATAAATATTTGATATAAATACAAGTATATATACTTGATATAAATACAAGTATATATACTTATATAAAAGATATAAGCAAAGTGTGTATGTATTCAAGTGTACCTCAAAATACAACCACATATGAGGAATACAAGTTATACAACAAGCTGAAATTAAATAAATCACTAAAAATTCATCCAAAAGTCGAATCAAGCATGCTTATAGCCTATAGAAATCCAATAATCTATTGTAAAACATATCAAAATTTCACAAATATATGACTTACCGTTTAAAAGTTATGGCTAAAAGAAGGAGGCACTAAAATTTCCAAGCAAATGCAAAGGCAGCAAAGCTCTTCTTCACTTCAGCCTTTGTTGTGATCACTTCCCTTCTCCAAATTGGACATGCAATAGCTTTTAAGAAATCTCACTCCATCATCTAACTTGTTCTAAAATTTTGCATGCATGCCTCTCAAATTCCAGATTTTGTAGCTAGTTGATTCTACTCTTCAAACCCTAGCAACAATTTTCCCTCTTTGACACTTCACGGCTCATAAAACTTTCATTAAAGCTCCAAATGTATTGATTTTTGTTTTTGTGGAAATTCTACACAAGCTACTATAAGCATTTAAAGTATCAAAAAGATTGAAGAGACTGTCCGACTTGGGTGGTTGAACAAAGTCTCTGCCCCTCTTCATCAGATGGCAGCAAATCCTTTCCCACTCTCAAGCTCACAACTTTTGCTCTCCAACTTCAAATGCTACAAGAAATGTCTTGATAGAAAGCTAGCACAATTTTCCACACTCTCTATAAATTTCATTAAGAAAGAGTTGAAATAAAACTTGCAGTAGTAGCTCGAAGTTTCTGCCCCTCTTTGTCAGGTGGCACCAAATCCTACTCTATTAAAATAAGCATAATTGTTTGCTCAAAACTCCAAAACAAGCAAGTGAGTAGATTCTAGAATCCTCACAACTTGAAGAACACACCCACCAGTTTTCATTACAAATGCTTCTATCTCCTTGAAGCTATCTCTCTCCAAATTTCACCACTCAAAATTGTCCAAATCCTAGGTCTAGCAAGAGGAGTATATCTCCCTTTCTTTCCATATTAGACTATGACACGTCCACATGGGCAACCAAATCCTATTGGATAGGCCCTATTCACCCCATGCTCTTCTTTCTTATCCCTCACAAGGTCCATTCTATCTCAAAGTCAATAAGAAAGATAAAACAACCTTTACCTTTCTTCTAATTACAAAAGAGTCTATTCTAGGATATAAGTAAGATAGGAACAAAACAAATAGCCATCTTAATTCACTAACTTAGTGACTATAATAAATCCTCTCCTAATAATATCTTCTAAAATAACCTCTAGCACTCACACATGTATTAACAATAGATACAAGATATTTAATATTTTTATACACTACATGTAAATTCAGTATGACAACGTGTTCCAAAAGAAGAATGCTAACATCCTACCAAAACATTGATCATGTGATTGTACCATAGAATTACAAGAAGAAGCACAACTATTTTTCGGCCCAATCTACAACCTATCGCAGATGGAGTTGGATGAGGTGCAGAAATACATTGACGAGAACCTAGCCAAGAACTTCATTTGTCATTCAAAGTCGCCAGTTGGAGCACTAATCTTATTTGTGAAGAAGAAAGATGGCTCACTACGGATGTCCGTGGACTATCAAGGTCTTAACAAGGTGATAAAGAAGAATCACTATCCATTACCTTTAATCTCTAGTCTTCTGGAACAACTTGGACGTGCAAAGATCTTTACAAAGATTGATCTAAGAGGAGCTTACAACCTTGTGCGAATCAAAGAAGGAGACAAATAGAAGATAGCTTTTCGTACAAGATATGGTCATTTTGAGTATAATATCATGCCATTTGGTCTTACCAATGCTCCGGCGATCTTTTAATACATGATAAATGATGTTTTTTGAGAATATCTACACGATTTTGTTGTCATCTATCTGGATGATATCTTGATATTTTTTGAGAACAAAGAAGAGCATAAGAAGCACATTCGTTTGGTACTCAAAAAACTACGCAAGCAAGGACTCTATGCCAAGTTGAAGAAGTGCTTATTTCACCAAAATGAGGTGGAGTTTTTAGGGTTTGTTGTAATTACAAAAAGCTTAAAGATGGATCCTAAGAAGGTGGAAGCAATTGTATCCTGGGAAGTTCCAAAGACGATTAAAGATGTATAATATTTTCTTGGCTTTGCTAACTTCTATCGGATCTTCGTCAAGAATTATTCTCAAGTTGCTGCTCCACTCATTCGATTACATGTAAGGATAAGCTCGAATGGAGACCTCTAGCGAAAAAAGCATTTCAAAATCTTGAAATGGTATTTATTACGGCTCCAATCTTGATACATCCAAACTTTGCAAAAGCTTTGTATTTGAAAACCAATGCTTTGGATTTTGCTTTAAGAGTCGTACTTTTGCAGATAGACATCAACAATAAGCTTCATCCGGTTGCATTCTATTCACGGAAGTTTTCTGCGACTAAAATCAACTATGAGATTCATGATAAGGAACTCCTTACTATTATGGATTCTTTCCAAGAGTGGCGTCACTTCCTCAAAGGAGTTGCTGTCACGGACATATACATAGTTACTTATATGATCAGATAAAACTAGATAAAAGAAGGTAAAAGCAGGTTAATTCCATAATATCTTTAGAGAAACTTCCTAGAAACTTCATAGACGCTACTTTGACTTTATAAGTGTCCATAGTAGACTTTTGGATTAGAAACTTGGTCAATAAGTTAGCCACATGTTGCACATGTTGGTAGCTTGAAGACCAAGCTAAATACGTGGCGAACATATAGGAAACTTGCCCTGCAAGTTCGACACGTGTCTTGCAACTTGGACACATGTCTTGTAAATTGAACACATGTTGGAGGTCCTATAGAAGCCCATTCATGCTTCATTCTTAGGTGATAATATATATAGAGAAGAGTGAAGCCTTCTTACGCTCTTATCCTTCCTTCTTGTTCTAGTTTGATTTCAAAATTCTAGTGTCTTGTCGCGGGCGTGGCGTTCCGGTTTGCGGGTAATATATCGCTCATTGTTTCTGTTTTGTTATATTTCTTTGAGTGTTTTTCCATGCTTATTTGCTTCACGTTGAGTTCTTGTCATGTGATTGTAGTAAAGCACAAATATTGACTTTACTAACGGTAGAGTGATTCTCCTTTTCTCTTGTGAAAGAACCTGGCGTCAATTAGAAGTTGCGGATTACCCACTTCTAAACTGATATTGTTCTTAGCATTTTCTTTGTTATCAAGTCTTTCTTTTTCTTTTTCCTTGAGCAATATCACATAGTTCTTTTCTTCTTAGTGTTATTATGGCAGAGCTTATTGAAATGAAGATTGCAATGGCACAATTGCAAGAACAATTAAGGGAGTTAATGCTTGCAATGCATCAACTCAATCTACCACCACAAGGAAGAATAAGAATAGCAGAAAGTGGAGATATAGAGATGATTGGAGCTGCTTCAACACCTGCATCAAATCACATTCCTTCTCCAATTGTAGAACACCCTGTAAGCGCCAGAGAACCAAGAATTGCCTTACCCGAGAAATTTGATGGTACGAGATCAAAGTTTCGAGGGTTCATCAATCAAATACAATTGGCAATCAAATTTCAACCGCAAAGCTATCCAACTCAAGGATCACAAGTCAGGTTTATTGGAACTCTACTTTCTGGTTCTGCATTATCATGGTTTTCGTCTTTTTTTGAACAACGAAATCCCATACTGGACAATTTGGAAGCTTTTTTGGTGGAATTTCGATCTATGTATGGTGAACACGATGCAGCTTGTATTGCAACAAATAAGATCTGAATTTTACGACAAAAAAATCGCTCTGTAACAGTGTATGCTTCACAATTTCGACACCTTACAATCGATATCAAGTGGGATGATGCTGCACTCATCAGTCAATTTCTTTATGGATTGCAATATGAAGTAAAGAAATTGATGCTCAATTTACCTGATCTTCAAACATTGAGTCAA